>MU228010.1:2242364-2278653 GCA_018584345.1 Thuja plicata
AGCTGAGAGCATTCTAAAAACCCTTGCACTCCATGCCTAGGGAGCTATGGATCAATTTTTGAGACCTCATTCTTGAGTGTTCTTGAATGTAAGGATTCATAGAAGTGTGACACAATTATAACACACAATCATGCTTATATAAAGAGACAAGTAATTCATAATGATAAGAGGATTGCTGAAGAGAATTATGGTGAAGATAAGAATTATTCATATAGATCTGATTGTACAAGCTAAAGAATAGAGCTAAGAATTCTGCAGATACCAAGCAACAGAGAAGCAACAACATTCACCAAGTAGAAAGAAGTGGAGGAAAGTAATTGAAGATAATATTGATCAGAAAAGGTATTATGAGCTTACAATAGATATGAACGTCTGTAAGATTAAGTTGTATTTATGAACAGATCATATACTGTTTCAGTTTAACCATTGATTTAGAAAATCTCTTAATAGAGTGGGATTTAACCATTGTTTATATATTGAGATACATCCCAAGGAGTATCAAAAGGTTTTCATTTTGATAGCATATTGAATTCTAGGTCAAGTGATAAATTGTTAGTTTTAAATCCTCTAACAAGGTCGCACTTAACAGTATGTCTATAACCTTTAACAGGGTTGGCTCTTCACCGAGCTCAATTTAGAATAGTAAAAATTTTGGGTTACCGGTCCCAAGTGATTTTTCCCCTAACAGGGTTTCCATGTTAAAAATCTATGTGTCAAATGTGTATATGGTTTATTTCTTTGATGTTTTTCTTTACACATTACTAAAACAGGATTGATCGGTAAACACTAAGTTATTTACTGTATTTTGGTAAAGGTTAAGAAAAGATAGACTGTTATTCGGTAAAGCTTAAGGAAAGGATAAAAAGTATAAACACCGATCAGTATATACATGTTAGATTCACACAAGGCATACATCTTCTAGGACTAGAGATAACTAGAGATTTTATATTTTTGGTATAAAGTTTTGGCTGGATTATTGGATTAATTTTTGAGGCCGCTGATTCACCTCCCCCTCTCCCTCCCCCCCCCTCTCAGTTATTCTAATAATTGGTATCAAATCTTGTGTGCTTAGAAAGGGAGTTTAAAGACTCAAGATAAAGATCACAAGATGAGAAAAAGGGATGCGCCTAAGTTGAACAAGGACAACTTTGCATCATGGAAAAGTAGGATAAGACTCCACCTATCAGGTATTGGAAATGATGTCACTGAATACTTAGATACTAAATTTGTGTTACCTACTAGACCTCTAATAGTTGATCAATTGAGAGAAAAGCATGAACATAAGTCTATGATGATATAACTTGATTCCTCACTCTCTGATGCTGAATTTGAAGATGTCAAATCATGCACCACTACAAAGAAAATGTGGGAAAAATTGATGCTAGTACATGGAGGAGGTAAGAATGTGCTGAGAGTTAAGGCAGAAAGCCTAAGAGGAAAATTTGATGACCTAAGAATGAAAGAAGGATAAAACATCACTCAGTATAGTTGTAGAATCAAAGAGGTTGTTAATGCTATCTGAGGAGTAGGAGGTGTACTTGAATAATAAATAGTGGTAAGTAAAATTCTTAGAACCTTACTGTCTATTTATGCTATTAGAGTATCATCTATACAAGAAATGAGAGCAATAGAAAATAACAATGTTACTCTAGATAGCTTAATTGGTAGACTAGTTTCATTTGAGATGAATAACTTTGACAACAGTGTCTTACCAACTATTGAGTTTGCTTTCAAATCTTCTTTGAAAATAAGTAGGTCAAGTCATAAACACACTATGAGAAATGATAGTGAAAGTGATAGTCATGATGACCAAGAACTTGATGAGATTGAAGCAATAATGGCTAGAATATTGAAGAGAGGCAAAGGTAGATACAAAGGTAAATTACCATTGGTATGTTTTAAGTATAAAGAGATTGGACACTTTGCTGCTAGATGTCCTAACAAAAGAAAAGATGATAGAAGCAATGACAGAACTTATGAAAAGAATTTTGATAGAGGTGATGAGTGAGATTACCAAAGCAACCAAAAATAAGACAGAAGAGACAACCAAGACTACAAGGACAAAGGAAACAAGGCTTGTTACCTGACTGAGAAAAAAGCTGAGAATACTGACACCAAATCTGATGAATATATTAAGGTGGTATTTGTTTCTATGAAGGATGATTCAGATGAAGAGGAAAGGTATGTTGAAACTACACTCATATCTAAGGTTAGTAAGAATGATGTCTGGATTATTGATAGTGATTGTACTCACCACATGATTGGAGATAAGGAAAATTTTGAAACTTTTGAATATTATAATGGTGGATCAGTAAGAATGGGTAATGACTCACCTTGTCTGGTTGAAGGTAAATGAACCATAATGTTGAATAATATGATCAGATGTGAATATGCATACTGGGTGAAAGGAATTAACTATAATCTATTGAGTGTTTCATAGATGAATAACATAGGACACCGGGTTGTATTTGAGAACAAAAAGGCAAAGATCTTTAATGAATTAGGAAGGTTGATCAGAACTGGTGAACAGACAAAAGGTAACCTATTCTATCTTGATGATATTAAGACCACTTGTTAAATGGATAGAAATGAAGACATATGGTTGTGGCATAAAAGGTTATGTCATGTGAATTTTGACGAAATTGTTAGGATAAGCAATAAAAGAAAATTAAGAGGCTTACTGAGCATGTCAAAACCCGACCATGTCATGTGTAAGAATTGTCAAAAAGGTAAAATGACAAAGTCTAGTTTCAAGAGAAAAACTTACACATCTAATGCTATTCTAGAATTATTCCATACTGATCTATGTGGACCAATGAGAACAAAGAGATACTATGGTTATAGATACTTCATTCTCTTTGTTGATAATTATTCTAGAATGATGATTGTTATGTTTTTAAAAGAGAAATAAAAAGCATTAAAGATGTTTAAATGGTATAAATCTATAGTTGAAAAACAAAGTTGAAAGGAACTAAAATTTCTAAGGTCAGATAGAGGAGGAGAATTAATTTCTAATGAATTCACTAACTTTTGTAATGAGCATGGAATTAAAAGATAGGTTTCTACACTGAGAACACCACGGCAAAATGGAATTGTTGAAAGAAGAAACATATCAATTGTTGATTGTGCCAGAATGATGATGATTGAGAAAGGAATCACACAAACATTCTTGAGAGAAGTTGTCAGTACTTCTATCTATACATTAAACAAAGTTCAATTGAAGAAAGACACCAATAAGACACCTTATGAGCTATGGTATGGATACACACCCAATGTAAGTTACTTTAGAATTATTGGAAGTCAATGTTATATTTTGAAAGATGATAGAAATGGAAAGCTTGACTCCAAAGGTGATGAAGGAATATTTATAGGTTATTCTACCAAAAGTAAGGCTTATAAATGTCTTAACAAATCCTCTAACAAAATCATTGAAAGTGTAGATGTCAAAGTGGATGAATTTGCAGAGAAAAATGATAAGGAAAGTAGAAAGGAACCAGAAGACTACAATAGGTTTGTCTAAAGTGAAGAACCTGGCACTTTGATCGAGCAACAGTGTATTGCTACCGAGCAACAGAACAATGCACTCAAGCATCAGGCTGCAAACACCAAAAATCATGAACTTGCTCACAATGATGTACCGAGTGATGAAGATCAAAATGAAGGTCAAGATGATGATCATAATGATGAACAAAGAGATGAAACTATACTTTCCAAGTATGTCAGAAGACACCATCCATAGAACCAGATCATAGGAGACAAAAAGGCTGGAATGAGAACAAGAAGTACGTCACTGAACACTAGATGTTTAATTTGTGATTTTGGGCCTAAATCTATCAATACTGCACTTGAAAATGAAGAATGGGTCAGTGATATGAATGAAGAGATTGAACAGATTGAAAATACCAAGACATGGACATTAGTACCTAGACCGGATGACAAAAATGTCATTGGTACCAAATGGATATTCAGAAACAAGTTGAATGAATGGAGAATTCACAAGGAACAAAGCAAGATTAGTATGCAAAGGGTATGCATAAGAAGAAGGTATTGATTATGGAGAAACCTTTGCACCTATTAATAGACTAGAAGGAGTAAGGATTCTACTTTCTTATGCTACATTCACAGGATTAAAATTATACCAAGTGGATGTCAAATATGCATTCCTAAATGGAATACTAGAAGAAAAGGTATACATTGAACAACCAGAAGGGTTTGTTGATCCTAACAAGAGAAACATGGTTTGTAGACTACACAATGCCTTGTATGGATTAAAAAAAGAACTGAGAGCATGGTATGAAAGACTTCACTCCTATCTCATAAGTATTGGATTTGTAAGAACAAGTGATAATAATAATCTATATTTAAAAGAAGATACGAATGATAACATTCTGATTGCTGAGATATTTGTTGATGATATCATATTTGGAGGTAATGATATGTTGTGCAAATAATTTGCTAATGAAATGAGCAAAGAGTTTGAGATGTCAGTGTTTGGGGAGATCAAATTCTTTCTTAGTTTACATATTCTTCAACAGGATGTAGGCATATATATCACACAATCCAAATACATCAAGGAAGTTCTGAAGATATTCAAGATGGAGGACTCCAAGCCAATTGGAACACCTATAGAAACCAGACGCAAGATGACAAAGGAAGACAAGTCAACCTAGGTAAATTAGACACTATATAGATCAATGATTGGAAAACTCATGTATGTTGTACATACTAGACCAAATATATAACATGCAGTTGGAATAGTTGCAAGATTCTCTGCTAATCCCAAGGAATCACACATGACTCCTGTCAAAATAATTCTGAGATATCTAAAGAATACTAAAGACTATGGTCTGTGGTATAAAAGAGAAGGCAAATTTGAGCTTCAAATCTATACAAATCTTGATTGGGCTAGAAACATAGATGATAGAAATAGCATAATGGGAGGAGCATTCTTTATGGCTGACAAACTTGTCACGTGGATAAGTAAGAAGTAAGGATGCATCTCACAATCCATTGCAAAGGAAGAATATGTGACTACTACTGCAAAATTATCCAACACTGCATGGATCAAGAAATTACTAGAAGGTATGAATATGAAAATTATTGAACCAGTGATTATCTATTATTATAATACAACTGCAATAAACATTTCAAAGAACCCTACGATGCATGCTAAGACAAAGCACATTTCTATCAAATATCATTGCTTAAGAGAAAAAGTACAAGAGAAAGAAGTGATACTAGAATATGTACAATCCAAGGAACAATTGGCTGACATATTCACATAGCCATTGACTAAAGATACATTTGAGTACCTAAGTAAGAGACTAGGGGTTCGACCCTTGTCTACTGGTCACTAAGCTGACTAGGAGGCTACAACAGCCTATACATTATCAATAAGATCAATCATGTTGATGCAAGAAAAGATATGGACTGCAAATATATATCAATACATAGCAAGGTACTTATCTACACCGAACACCAGAGAAATTGTTGGCTACTACAGAGCTAAATTGTTGATGGAGAGGAAATTCAAGGAATTTATTAAGAAGAGTGATATATTTTTGTTTGGCATTGTTGTCAATATAAATACTCCAATTTTACGAGTTGATTATAACATCATAATCCACTATGATAAATCTATTATTTAAAAATTAATCCTAATACATATTATTATATAACTTTAAACTAACACTTAATTTACTAATTAAAAATTAATAATGTTATCATTGGACGATTAATATTCAGTGTAGTTAGTTTTTGAGTCAACTAATCTACATTTGTATTGATCTGTGGTACCATTAATACATGTTATAATTAATTTATATTATGACAACTTTATAATATACTGGATCTGTTATGAATTAGAGATACGAATGTTAGTTAACAGGATTTGATAATTAATGCTTGTTGAAGTTATACGTTAATTAATGTTCTTATCGGGCTAATTGTATATAACATCTATTGTTCATTTTTCAGTCTTTTAAGACGTTTTTGTTTCACTACATCATTATGGATCTCGGGTGCTTGAATGCATTATTGTTGGAGGGCATTAGACATGTGTATAAATGGTAATCACTTCTGCATGATTGTATGTTTCTTTATGTTAACTTTAAAAAAAAATTATTCAGCACACATAGTGACATGTTTAGGTTAATCTCTCTTGGGTTCCAAGGCAGGGTGTTACAAAGGGAGAGATTATGTCCATATAAAATATATATCATGACCATCCAAAGGAAGAGAAAAGAAATATCCATCAAGGAGAGGAACAGTCAAAGGGAGAGAAAGATTCAAAGAAACGTCCATCTAAGGGAGAGAATTGGAAAATTTAACACTACGTATGTATCTAGAAAAGGGAGAAGAGATTCTACAACAAAGGGAGAGACAGAATCAGAAGTTGCTACATCTATCCAGTGAAGGGAATGAAGAATAAAGAAAGTACTCTGGAAGAATCAAATCTAAGCTAGAAGAGCTTACCAAGAGTCGGATATTTTTATTGCTTATAGAACAATAAGTTTGGGAAAGATTAATGAACTACAAGTGATATATTTCATATTGTATTAGTAGTATGTAGTATGTTGCTATCAATGTGAAAGGGAGAGATTGATGAACTATAATTGATTAAATGTCTGAAGATGACAAATTTGATAATCACCGAGATGCATAAAGTAAATGCAAGACATTAAATCACTTAATGTATTGTATTTTCATTGATGTCAACTTAATATGGTATGATTTCTCATGCACATATTGTCACAATACTTGAAGATCTGAAGAGACAAAGTTTTTATCATCGGTAATCATATACACCGACTGACAGTAAACCCTGACGGATAGTGAACCCCAAGCACATAAGTTCACAGTGTTAGCCGACGGACAGTGTTAGCCAAGCAAGTGATACCTGAGCAAGAATTACCGAGCTAACTGCACTTGTCACCGAACTAAACCAAAGTTAATGCCCAAGCTATCTGCAGTAGTCACCAAATACAACTGAAGTGTTGACCAACAAGAACTGAAGTTAGGAAAATGACAAAACAACTTAGCTGGTAGAGCTATTTATAGAGTTAACTGATTGTTTACTTTGTTTTCATCGATCAGTTAAAATCTAAAGATAAGAAGGAGATTTAAAGCATGTTTTATTCTAGAAAACAAGGAGATATTTGTGGAATAAAACTAAAGCAAGTATGGCAAGCTTTACGGATCAGGTAGTGATCAACGAAGAAAACAAGAAGGACAAGAAATGGTGAGATCATGTCTATATAAAGAGACAAGTAATTCATAATCATAAGAGGAATGTTGAAGAGAATTCTGGTGAAGATAAGAAGTCTTCATACAGATCTGATCATACAAGATGAAGAATAGAGCTAAGAATTTTGCAGACACCGAGCAACAGAGAAGCAACAGCATTCACCGAGCAAAAAGAAGTGGAGCAAAGGAATTGAATAGAAATTTGATCAGAAGAGGTATTATGAGCTTACAATAGATCTGAACATCTGCAAGATTAAGTTGTATTTATGAACAGATCATATATTGTTTCAATTTAACCATTGATTTAGAAAATCTCTTAACAGAGTGGGATTTAACCATCCTTTATATATTGAGATACATCCCAAGGAGTATCAAAAGGTTTTCATGTTGACAACATAGTGAATGCTAGGTCAAGTGATAAACTGTTAGTTTTAAATCCTCTGACAAGGCCGCACTTAACAGTGTGTTTGTAACCTTTAACAGGGTTGGCTCTTCACCGAGCTCACTTTAGAAGAGTGAAAATTTTGGATTATAGGTCCCAAGTGGTTTTTTCCCTAACAGGGTTTCCACATTAAAATTCCATGTGTTAAATGTGTATATGGTTCATTGCTTTGATGTTTTGCTTTACACATTACTAAAATAGGATTGATCGGTAAAAACTAAGTTATTTACTGTATTTTGGTAAAGGTTAAGAAAAGATTGACTGTTATTTGGTAAATCTTAAGGAAAGGATAAAAAGTATAAACACTGAGTAGTATATACATGTTAGATTCACACAAGGCATACATCTTGTAGGACTGGAGATAATTAGAGGTTTTATATTTGTAGTATAAATTTTTGGTTGGATTATTGGATTAATTTTTTAGGCCACTGACTCACCCCCCCCCTCCCCCCCTCTTAATTATTCTAACACCCAAAGCTATCAATTTTGACTCAATCTGAAGTGCCATGAACTCATTCACTATGCCAAAGAGAGTCTAAAGCTTCTCCCATATATCAAGAGGGGTATCACACCCATCAAGATGGAAGATAAAACTATCTAAAACATGTAGAGAAAGCACACACATGGCCTCATCCATCTTATTCTTGTGTTTCATGACCTCAAAAGGTTGAGTCAAGACTGGCTGAATGGTTTCTAAACAAGGCCATAGCCCTCATGATCAGAGAATTTGAGTCATACATGATTTCCATACATGAAAATTATGAGGAGTGAGAAGATAAACTGAAGTTGAATCTCCCATTGATAAGGAGAGACAGTCTAATAAATGCTTCAAAATGAAAAGGAAAATACCTAAATAATTTCTCTAGAAAAATAGTCTCATATCTGAAGAGAGCTCGTCAAGAGATTTCTGAAGCATGTTCATGAGAAAAAAATGGAGTTCGTAAGCTCATTCTAGAGGCCTAAAAGTGTTGAAAAGAAGGGCTCGCTTTGACTATAAAAAATGCTAGTCAAACAAAAAAATATTAAAATTAAACCCATGCCAAAATATTTGTCTCAAAAATAGCTTTCCAATGCTATCTTGTTTGAAAAAAATGGCCTTTGTTAGCTCAAGTTATGAGCAAAATAGTAGGAGGTAAGAAGACTTGGCAGAAAGAAAAAAAAATTGTTAAGCCCTTAGGGGCCGGCCGCTTGGTGAGCGATCACGTGGGTGACCGCTGGCTGGGGTTTGGCAAGCCCTGACGATGGTGGTCTGGGGCTGCTTGAGGTGAGCCCAGTGGTCGAGGGAGCCGTCTATTATGTATGTGGATCCTAATCAGACTCAGTTTCTTTCGGCGCGGTTTCCCCCCAGACATATCTTTATCGGCCCCAAGCTTGGGGTTAAGGGGCTTAGGTTTTTGAGATTTCATTGTATGAGGGATTTTTTGTAGCTTCCTGTGAAAAGGGCTTAGGTTTTCAAGATTTCATTGTATGAGGGATTTTTCGTAGCTTCCTATGATGGTATTGAGTTGCAGGTTTCAGATTGTAATCACTAGATAATAATAAAAATATTGGACTCGTTGTTAGTGGACGTAGCCCAGGGATTGGGTGAACCACGTTAAATATTTGTGTCTTTTGTGTTCTCTTCCATGTTTATATTTGCATTATTCTGATTATTATTCTAACACCATTGAGGCTGTCGGTCGGTCTGGGTGGATCTACTGCGATGAACAGCGGTGGCTGGTGGTGAACCACGGTGGTCGGCAGTGAATTGCGGGCAGTGCGGGGGCCACTTGGTGGTGAGCTGGTGGCTGTGTGGCAGTGCTAGTAGTGCCACCCCAAACAATGAGAAACTTTTTTGAATTTTTTTTCTCGAAAAGTGTGCTAGGGCACAATAGGCATTTAAAAAATTTGCCTCAGAATGCAAATTTGGCCAAAATAGACTTTTCTTATATGGAAATAGGGGTTTTTGGGCCTTTTGAGCTCACCGTGAGTTCAGTTTGTGCTCAAAGTTCTCCAAAAAAAATTCTCTTTAAATCCACACAAAAATCACTAAAACAACTTGAAACACTTAGAGCTCCAAAATCTTTAAAAACTCAAGAACGGGCTGCAGTAACAAGGCTTTGATACCATGTTAGAATTCATACAATTCAACCACCAAGATCCACTGCATGGAAAATAACCTGTTACAAAAGCAAAGCTTGGAGACAAAACTCAAAATGATCTGAAAGAAAAAATATTCATTCAGAGAGGGAATAATGAAATACAAAAAGATCAATCCTTATAAAGGAGATTGAACACCAGAAGGTGGGGAAACCTAGGTTGCATGATAATAATTAATAAAGAATTAATTATTAGATGTCTAAAGTTTAGCTTAAGTGAACTAGATATAATGAGTGACTTAATAATTAAATCAATAATGATTTAATTAATAAGTAAAACAACTAATTACTCTAACAAAGATTACATAATTAGTTCCCTTCATTTCCACTACATCTTTAGAGTCATCAAATCCTTTGCTCTACAACAAATTAGCTTATTTTGAATCAAGATTTTACCATCTCTTGTTGGGACCTTACATCTTGTTTGTCATTGATTTGGCCTCCATCTAAGGACAGATTAGTGAATCCATCATTCATTAGTCTTGTTCTCATTAGTCTAGTGCAAGTCTAGACAATCAATCTTTACTTAATCCTCATTACCCAAAGTCTAAACATAACCCCTCAAAAGTATTGGATTCAACTTCATCATTACATTCTAATATTCTAAAAAATCCAAAAAACAAGTAAAAAATATATTTTAAAATCTAAAAAAATGATAAACCCAAAAACATACTCTTTAGATCACATTTATCTTGTATATCATAAGCATTTTCAATAACTCTAGGTTTCTTGAAAGTTGTTTGGGACTATATCCCAAAGAAACCCAATAAAAAAATAGACAACAAACCAATAGCAAACATTCTCCAAACATCACTACGAAAATACACTATTATTGGAGAATTAATATAATCTTATGAAAATTGGTCCAATAAACATCATCACATTACCTGAAGTTATTTATTATGACACTCAAATCAAACCAACATGGTGGAAAGATACAAATTTTATTCTATGAATATCATAGGACCAAAGGACATAGAACTCCTAATTTTATAAAATTGAAAAATCTCAATCAGAACCTTATTGATCAAGTTGACATTTCTATTAAAAGATATCCTACTAATTCACCTAATGAGAAAGTAGACATATGTCAAGTCACATTTTCCAGGCATGCTCAAAATCACATGCCTGTTTATATAAATGGCTCATTCCAAAATCCCTTTCTTGATACAAATCCCCTCTATGATTTAGAAATTCTAGAGCTAATGCCATTGTACACCTCGTTGCTAGTCAAATCCATTCTATATATTCTTATTCAATATTCATTCCTATAATGTTAAAATTTTGACTCCTTTAAAGAATCCCCCAAACATGTCCAAACATTGTTGACCAATATCGCATCTTTCAAGAATCTCGTGATGATTCCACCATCCATTTTCATTCCCTCCAAGATGACACCTGATGAGGCCAAGATGTGTTACTTGTTTACCCATTGATTGTCCTTTTTTCCATTCATATGCTTCTTCCTGTCATTCCTAACACTATTTGGTAATTAAAAGAAGAAATTTTATAAATGTAGAAGAACATTTAAAACTGAAACTATAATAAAAACCTTGGTTATTTACTAATTAAATTGTTTGATTGTCGTAATAGGGGATCAATATGAGGACGTGTGCATATGGAAAAAATTTGTTCGATGGGATGATAGAGCTGCTGAAGTATGTGGATTTAAAGGAGATAAATCTAAAATAGTTTTTATCTATTTTGACCAAAACAACATTCTCTATTATACCAAATAGGTTGTGGCTTGCGGCTTTAAATTAGTTTATATATCTAGCTTGTGTTAATATATTTCATACTCTATTAAATAATTTAGATATAGTGGTGTGTGGTCCTAATTGATCATATTAAGCTCATTTTATTTTGCATAAGGACAACTTTTTTTTTTTTTAACCATATGAAAATCTTAGTATATAGAATTGTATAAATATGCATATATGCATCAGATTGGATATATAATATGATCTATGTACTTTTTTCTAGAGAATTAAATATTTCATTCTTTCAAAAATATTTCTTCATGCATGTGAATCTAAAGTAGATTAGTTTTATTTCATCACCAGTACACTGAGGAGATTGGGCCCGCCACAAAGTTACACGGTGATCTTTATTTTGTGTGGTGTGGTAAATATATAGATTCCTTTAAGTGGATTATATTAGTTCATTCTGTGAATAGTATTTTTTGTTTTTGATATTGAGTTCTTTGGTTTATGAGTTGATCTATGTTTTAATTATCTAGTTTGTTTATGAATGATCTTTGAATTCTAACGTTTGGCAGTGGTAATTAATTGAAACATCTATTTTGAAGACTTTGTAATTTTTATGTAATTGATCAATAAGTTGTTCATCCATTAGTTTGCAACAAATACACATTGTTCAGATCCTGTCATGATTTTGAAAGGAAGCAGAATCTTTAGTCCAACCTTTCAAATTAAAGAACTGTGAATGAGTTTAGGAAGTGTGCCTTAGAATATTTATTTGATTTTAAGTTTTAATAGTTGCATCACATCCCCACTTAACTTTCTGTGCTCATCTCTTTGGAAAATAGCCACAATATCTTTCATTTTTCTATGACCCTGGTGTAGACACCTAAAATTGGTCAAGCAAATCAAACAAGGAATAAAGTGAGAAAATCAATTCAAATCAAGCAAATTCTGAATTAATTGAATTATTAAAATCCTTTTGGATTAATTAAATCAAATAATTGTGCAATTGAGATTAATCAATTAATTGCATAATTAAAATCAATTTTAATCCAACCCTTTCAAGGGTGCACATGGCTAAATAAATTCAATTAAATAATTTAATTAAATCCCTTAATTTCCTCATCCATCACATGGGATAAATTGGATCAACCAATGAGCATTGATAATGGGAGCTCACATGGATCAAGACAAATTAATCCTCCATCACACATCTTGGAGTTGCATCTTGACCACTTAAATTGTCCCATTATTCAAAACCACCATTTAAATGGTCTCACTATTTGAAACCCCTAATTCAACCAAGCCTTAATCATGATTTAATCAACTCTACCCCCTACCCTTGGAAAATCCTTTAAATAGAAGCCAATTTTGATGCATTTAATATCACACACACTCATGAAGCAAAGCATCATCACTAAAGGCAAATAGAATTTGATTTCATAGAAATTACATGTTAGGATTTGCATTGTAGTGAGTAATTTGAGCTAAATAGGCATAATCTTGATCAAATAGCTTCAATTCTCTTTCTAGGATTTCATTTATGGATGCTTTAAGCTGAGAGTATCATTTTTCTTTCATAGTTAGAGAGCCATGAGATGCTCAATTGTTGATTTCAATTCAATTAGCTAATCTTTGTTAAATATTTTTTGAATTGATAGATACAATACTAATCTCATGAAGGTATAATTATGTATACATAAATGGCACCCACCGTGGGGTTGTAAGCCTCATTTCTAACAAATTTATTAAGTTTTTGTGTGTTTGAGTGTGTTTGTTGCAGGAATTTGCAGGTTGCAAGTAAAGTGACACGTACAATATAAAGTTTGATGCCTTTACACAGTAAAGCGACACGTACAAAGATCCTTCTGTCTTCTGTCTATATTTCTTTCAACACATTTGACTGCAAAGACATGCGTAGAATCTGAAGTCTGACACCTTTGCATGGCGAAGTGACACATTTGAGGATTCTTCTAATTCTTACAATACTTCTTTTAGCACATTTAATATTGTTTTAACGCATTTTAGCAGTTGAATAGCGCTTACACACAAACAAAGTAGCGCTTACATACAAACGAAGTAGCGCTTACACACAAATGAAGTAGTGCTTACAAATAAATGAAGTAGCACTTACACATAAATGAAGTAGTGATTACACACAAATTAAGTAGCACTTACACATAAATGAAGTAGTGCTTACAATAAATAAAATAGCGCATATCACTGTGTTAAAAATTTGCAGATTACAAAAAAATAGCAAATTAAATGATACATTCTTGTTGTTTTCCAGGTGTCAATCGACAAGAAGGTGCATAAACCTGATTAGTTTTTATGCTCCTATCTAAATCACAAGTTCATCTTTGTTTTCACCAACTTGAGCAATTATCTTTCAAATTCGATTTTGTTTATCCTTAACTTTGCTTGAGTTGTGTTGGACTAATTTTTTGGAGGAGAGAATGCAAAGGAGCTAGAACTATAGACACTAGGTGAGTAAAAATGCAAAATAAACATCCAAAAAATGTCTAGCCTTTGATAGCTTCAAAATAAGGTAAGATCTAAATCCTTTTGTATTTGGTTAAATTACGGCATCCAAAGTTCAAAATCTAGCCTAATTAGAACCTATTATTGTTTGTAAAAGGAGACATTAGGCCTATGCTCTCAAAATTCTAAGTTGATCAAAATTCCAAACATGTTGAATTTGATGATTGAAAGAAAGATTGGAAATAAAAAACACTAAATTTAAATCCTCTTGTTTGTGAAGGAAAGCATTAGTATACTCTTCACCTTTTTGGTGAATCAAACTCCTAAAAGTGCTCGAATTCTATTAGTTAAAGGCTTGGAATGAACCTTTTTAATTGTGTATGGATTTGAGAAAATAGCAGGAATATTCTCTTCACCTTTTTGTGAATAAAACTCCTTGACCTATTTGATCATTTCAATTTCTTTCTTTAAATGAACATGCTAGTATGTGTGTGATTTTATACACCTGTTGAGAATGACACAACACTTCAATAAGTCATTATATTTGTGAAAGATCATAAAAAGCAAGGGTTTGGTATTAATAACTAAAACCGACCTATTGTTTCCTATCTAAGAAGAGTTTGAAGAATGCAATAATATGCCCTCAAATTATGCATAAATCAGTGACAAAAACAACCTAGAATGGAAGATTTAAATGAAATTAATCTAATATGCTCAAGAAAAGTCCATTTTTAACTCCAAGATGAAAGATTATAACAATACAACTATTAGAGCTAAAAAGTAATATAAGTCCCTAAAAATATGAGCAACATAAGTTTTTTTCTTTCAACTCTCCAAATATGGGCAGCATAAGGATGCTTTCAACTATTAAAATTCAAGGCCATTTGAGCTCAAAAACCATCCAATTTATAGAAGAAATAGAGGAATAGGGGAAGGCTCTAGAAGGGAAGCCATTAATGAGGGTGTAAGACTCATTAATGAGGAGTGTGAAAGAGAATGTGTAGGATCCATTAATGCTTCATTTATGAAAGCATTTATGAGGCATGGGTGAGGGTTTAAGAAGCATGGGTGAGGGTTTCAGGTCAAGCTTGAGAACTTTGAATTTTGAGGGAGGGTTGAATTCCTAATCACAAAATTAGGAATGTGACAAGCTTAGGGGTAGCTTAGGATTAAGATTAAGGCTTAAGATAGGTGATTAAGGAGATAGAGATGGGAGGAGAGAGAATGAGTGGAGGGGGAATTAGCTAATTAGGGTTATTTAGCTAATTAAGAAGAATTAGCATGTGAGAAGGGGTTGGGATGAGTTTGAACTCATGGTTAGGTAGTTGAGATTGGTTAGGTTAGAGAGAATATTAATGAAATGAAATATGTAAATAATATATTCACTCAATAATAGGGATTTTAATTAATTATTTAAGCTATTGATTGCTTTGTAATAATTAATTAGGACTATAGCCAAATTGAATTAATAAGGCTAGGGGATTGATTTTTGCAAGTGATGAGGTATAATTAGGATTTTTTTTAATTCCTTTCAATTAATTACCTTAGCCATGTTTTGATTTGTTTTTATTGAATTAAATTGATTTGATTGGATTGGCTAAAGTAATTAATGTAAATTAGTGATTAAATCACTAAGGAAATTAAATTTTGATTTGAATGAATTATACCGTTAATTTGAAGGATTGTTTTGACATAATTGGGGGTATGATCACACTTAGGAAAAATAGGGTTTATAGTCAGAGTAGACCAAATTAGGGTGGTTACATTTTCCCCTCTTTGAATTGATGTGCGAGCAATACATTGATTCAAAGAAAGTTTTTGATGTTGACTTCATAACATTTGAGAATTTTTCTCATGATCGAATGAAATGCCTGATGAAATTAGTTTTGCACTTGATTGAACTAAACTGGTAGAATTGACTTTGAACTTGATTGTCGTACAAATATCAATAAGCAAAGATCTTAAAGATACCAATTCTGAACTTGGTTGTCGTCCGAGAATTGATAATACTAACATTGAACTTGATTGAATGTAGGTTAGTATGAAGCTACTAAGAGCTTATAAGAATCTAAGAAGAGGTAGACATAAGATATCCAACTTGTGAGAACTGAAGCCTTCAATCCAATAGTTCTGACTTAGTCAAGGAACCATCATGCCTTTAGTTTTTTTTTATAACAAAGTCATTTTTTATGTTGTTTCGATAAAGAACTTGATTGATGATAGTGTGATGCCCCCTCAGGAATGAAATCGAAGGAAAAATAAAATCCCTCAGTTGAAATGATGTATCTCTTGCATGGAGCGTTAAGGTCAAGAAAGAATGGATTAGAAAAACTAAAGAAAGGAAGGGGTGTTTAGAGAAAACACAATTGTACCAAGTTAATCATGTTAAAATGTGAGTGTTGAGTCTGATTAAATGATGTCTAACCAATATTTTTGATGAATAATGTGCAATTTGATGATATAGAACTCGGAAAATTGATAATGTAATGCTTGTGAATTATTTTCAGACTATATAGAGCAATTCTGCATTTTCAGGATTTGTCGTAAAAAAATTACTTTACTATGTAAAACAATGTCGTCACCTTTGATTTCATTCCTGATTGATCAGAAAGAGGAAAAAATGATTTTCAATGGTTTGGGAGGAGTTTTGAAGCTCCTAAATAGCTCAAAAAGGCAAATATATAGGCCCAAATGTACTTTTTGCTCACTCATTTTCACTTTTCACCTTAGTAATTCAGAGAGCTCTGCAGAGAAAATGGTGGCCCACATGGAGAGGCATCATTTTGAGCTCAGTTGTCAACATCAGCGTCTAGCTGAATACCCACCTCTAGTAAGTAACTGAAAACCTAGCTTTTAAAATTTCTAGTTTTGATTTTCATGTATTTTTGTTCAAGTTATAGCCATTTAAGTTTTGCATTACATCCCGTATTTTGCGTCGCTTCCTATCAATCCTACATTGCTTCCTGTAGTTACCCAAAATCCTAGCTCGCTTCATGTAAATCTAGGATCGCACCCTATTTTTGAGTTTTGGAATTGCATGTTGTAGTTGTGGTAATTTTTTGCAAGATTTCGCACCCTGTAAAAATAGGGTCGGATGCGGCATCCCATGTCGTGTCCTGTGAAAACAGGGTGACATCCTAGAAATTAGGGATTGCATCTAGTAAAGAGGATCACACCCTATCATAATAGAATTACATCCAGTTGTTTTAACTTGTTAGCTGCCCATTTTTCCTATTGATGGATGTCTGATGACCAAAATACTTAGTTGATAGTGTTTATGCTTAGTTTCCTTAGATAAATTGTTGATTTGAGCTTTGTTGTGCAATTTGTTATGTATGAACAGGTTCCATTAGAGGTGGTCTCCTTCCGTAGTCTATATCCTAGTCACATCCTTGCGTTAGTGTGAGCATTGACAGGTGACGAGGTTGAGTTAGTCACCCGTGTAGGTTTATATGCTTTGAGAGATATACCCGACATTTGGGTAAATCAAAGGTTGTTGATTACTTTGGCTAAGAGATGGCATCTGGAGTACAACACCTTCCATCTCCCCACTAGAAAGATGATGGTCACACCAGAGGATGTGTGGTGGATACTTAGAGTTTTGATGATAGGACATGAGGTCCATTTTGATTTTACTTTTGCTACGTTGATTGCTACTACACGGAACTTTTTTGGAGATGATACAAATGCTCGCTGATACCTGTCATGGGATTACATGTGTGACCATTATGATTTTCTGCCTGTGTATTTAGTTGGGTTGATTGGAGGTATTTTGATGTCAAATCGTGGACAACAAATATTTATAGTAGGATGGATCGACATGCTGGAGAAAATGGTAGTTGTAAGATGGATATTTGTATGGGGTAGTTGCATACTACCTCATATGTACCAAGAGATACATGAGATAGTGTACCATTACTCATGGAGCATGACTATGGGTATCCTGACTGTGGGTATCATGCTTCTTCAGATCTAGGCCTGGGAACACATTTGAGTGACACAACTGATAGTGGATAGGTAATGAGTAGCAGAGAAGCCTTACATATATATGTACACTATTTGGATATAACAGCCCCATCTGGGCAAGGTGGAGTATTGGTTTTGTGTGTTGGATGATAATACTGCAGTAGTATGGATGCCATACCTTGATTGTGAAGAGTGGTTATCTGATAGGTGCCAAATGTCTTATGTGTTCTAGAGTAGGTATCTAATTGGGTGTACTAGATACGTGATTGAGTAGTTTTTGGTGACTCATGTGTTGAGGTAGTATGGTCGATTACAGGGTAGATGTTAGGATCTTACTGTGTATGTGTGGGTACGCGATGAGACACCACTGTGGGGATGGAATTTGGGTTATAAGACTTCTCAGAGAGTTATTGTAGAGATGGTAGCACTTTTGTGGGATCTAAGACCTGATATAGCTGATACAGGTTGTTCAGCGGGATATCTTGCTGAGATGAGATAGTACCCTGTGCCACATTTTACAGATCTAGGAGAGGCGGTTCCTTGTATTGAGGATCCATTAGATTATGATCCTACAGAGGATTGGCTAGTTAGAGGTTGGGGAGTAGCTCAAAGGGATAGAGGAGCCATGGGGAGGGATGGTGGGAGACATGGAGGGAGATAGGCACCTTGGACAGAGGACAGGGTCCTGATGATGATGATGCAGATGATAGGGGTGGCAGAGCTATGGGTGGTGCTGGAGAGGTGGCTAGCGGTAGTAGGAGTGGAAGGCATACTCAGTTCAGACTTTTGGCTCCTCAAATGGATCTAGGTCCTTTTTTGACCAGAGAGAAGCAGAGGTAGAGACACCAGCAGCAGGAAATGCCATAGGATAGGCCCTTAGGGTAGGATATAGGCAGGGGTTCATGGAAAGATGGAGATACACTATCACAGTGTGAGCATGAGTGAGAGAAGATCAAAGCCAAGATCACCACTTTAGAGGCTCTACTAGCAGATAGGGAGAGACAGATGGAGTAGGTGAGAGAAAAGAGAGACACACAAGCTCGCACTACAATACACCAAGGCCAAAAAGCTAGATATTATTATGCTCTTTATCATGTGGCAGTGCCAGAGGGTCGGAGGGAACTATCCTTTTCACATGTGGCTCAACAATTAGAGGGAGCTATGCCTCCTCCTCCTCCCTTTGTTCCACCTCCTCCTCCTTGAAATCAAGGAGAGGGTGGGAGTCAGACATGATGTATCATATTTTGTGAGATCACATTGTATATTTGGATCTTTCAGAGATCATTCTTTTGTACTATGATATTTATACATGTATAGTTGATTCAGACTGATACTCTGATACTCTTTGTGTAGACAGTTCCACATTTTTCATTTGATCCTTTCCTGATATATATGAGATAGTTGTTCTTGATTTTGATATGTTCCTGGATGCTCATGCTTTTATAGATGTTTATATTTGATGCACATGTGATTATGTTTATCTTGGTCTCTTGATGAGTTAGATTTAGATGATGACATCATTTATGCTCTGTAACTGATTACTGATATGAATGTGTTTCAAATGATACTAAGTGAATATGTAAAATGAATGTTTTTGAAATTTTTCTTTATGCAAATACATGTATGGATGCACTGTAGGATGTAAAATAAATGCAATGCATGAATGCTTTATTTTTGTATTTTTATCTTTTCTCAGTTATGAATGCAGAATGTATGGCATGGATATGCAACGACATAGATATCAGTAATATTTGATTATGTGATTATCTTGGATGTAGGATGAAAAATAGAAATGATTTTGAGCTCAAGTCCTTATGTTGTTCTTTCTTCTTCTTTTTGTTAAAAATGAATCATGCAATCTCTAAAAATGCATCTACATGTAGACTCTTTAGGACTGTCATTGATTTGTATATATTGTTGCACTTTTTATCATCATTGGGTGGTTGTTTGTAATGAACGTTACCTAATAGTACAACTATCCCTCATACCCACTGGAATCATGAAAGTATAAATACTATTTGTATTGGATGAAATGTCAGAAATAGACTTAGGAATCAAGGCATAGAAGCCAGGATGACAATTGAGTTATCTCCTTTTAATGTTTAGGTTCAAGTTTTGTTCAAGTGTAATGTAAGATATGCGGCCTGTAATGACCTTGAAAATTCATATCCTAGGGTATATCATGTAGCGTACACCTTAGTGAGAATTTGATTTAGAAAATAGACAAGGAAATTGTTTCAACCTCACCATAGTTTACACCTAACAAAGATCAAGATATATGTGACTATCCACTCGTGTTGGCAGCTCTTACCATAAACATCCAAGTTAGGTGAAATTTATAGGATCATTTGGAACAATAACCATATGCAAAAAATCAATAAAACGTTATGCCACATTTCCTTGTGACTCTTTGTCTTTGAATAGACATCATGGAGTAACTCGGAAGACATAACAATCACCAATTGAGAATCAATCAAAGAAAAATTATAATTGCTTAGATGCCCCTAGTATGAAACATCATGGGAACATAAAAGAATTATAATTAGATCAAATGATGTGTTTAATTAGTATTGAAAAATACTATTGGATTCATTTTTCAAGCGTAGTAGAGATTCATCAACCATAATTTGGAATGTAAGCAATGTGTTTTCTTGTCTAAGTGCATGCGAAAGTAATCATGTCAGTATTTGCAATCCATGTAATGTCTTAGAAACATTGTGTAAAGTGTTGAAAAATACTAGTTTGTTTTAAGTTCCTAGATGTCAAGTGTTTGAGAAACACTAGTGTGATGTTTATTACTGTGTTGGAGAGGAAAACCATCCTAGACAAGACACTTAGGACAACCTAGCAGACGCAAACTGACCATGCTAGCAAATATGCCCCCAGTGCAGAATGACTATTCCTAAGACACAAATGCGGACAAATCCAAAGAAAGGATAGGACATATGTAAGTAATCAAAGTCACCAAATAGCATAGGTACGAGATATGAAGTTTAGGGTTTTCAGTGTATTAATAGATAGAGCATAGAGTTTGAATGATGCCTATTTGCCAGGTTTTCACCACTCGAAAAAGCTTCTTCTTTTTGCTACCAAGATGCCTGTTTGTCGGGTTTTCATCAAGGCACTTTTCTTTTCTTTTTTCTTTTTTCTTTTTTTTGCTATTTTTTCTTTTTTATGTTTTTGCAGTATCAAGGTGCATGTTTGCTAGATTTTCACCAAGGATACCTTTTGCCAGGACTTTTCCCACTATTTTTGGATTTCTTCAAGATCACCTTTCTGATTTTTTTTTTTTGGTATTTTCTGAGATTTTCACTGTATAGGCTTTGCTAGCCAAACATCAAGTGTAGAACCACTTTAAATGTAGAGTATTAATGGGATCTGGGAGAACATCTCCCTCAGGGGTAGTTAGCTAATAAGCTCCAGTTCCAAAATTTGTAGTAATGACATAGGGTCCCAACCAGTTTGGTTCAAAATTTCCTTTCTATTCTCTGTTAGGCTAGTTGTTAGGGTTCTCTTTCAGAACGAGATCCCCCACTTGAAAGTGTCATGGTTTGACCTTTTTATTGTACCCTTTTGACATGCATGTTTGGTACACTTTCAGATGATCGAATGCTTGTTGTCTGCACTCATCAAGTAAGTCTAAAGAATTTACCCTATCAATGTGGTATTGTTCATCAGTAACAACACCTTGGAGAGATACCCACAAAGATGGGATTTTAACCTCAATAGGTAGTACTGCCTCTGTGCCATAGACTAGGAAAAATGGCGTGGCTCTTGTTGGTGTTCTGATGCTTGTTCTAAAGGCCCAAAGTGTTGGATTTAATTGTAAATGATAGTCCCTGCCAGACTTACTCATAGTTATATGTAGGATCTTGAGAATATTCTTGTTAGATGCCTCAACCTGTCCATTACCTTAAGGATAATAGATGGAGGAACAATTTTGGGTACTGTGAAATTGTGTGCAAAGGTCTTCGATGTCTTGGTTTTTAAATTGGCCCCCATTGTCTATTATAATTGAAGAGGTTATCCCATATCTACAAATAATGTAGTTCAAGATGAACATAGCCACCTATTTTCCAGTGTCTTTGATCGGCGACATGGCTTTGACCCACTTCATGAAATACTTAGTGGTCTTAATGATGTATTTTTTCCCACTTGAAGAATTAGGATATATTTTTTCAACCAAATCAAAGGCCCATTGCTGAAATGGCCAATGTGTTATGAATGGTATGAGTTCTCTGGCAGGAGCGTGGATAATATTTCCATGTGTTTGGAATTTATGACATGTCTTTGAAAATTGAATAGCATCTTTTTCCATCATGGGCCAATAATAGCCTACTCTGACCAATTTATTAGCTAGTGAAAAGCCATTTGAGTGTGATCTACATACACCTTCGTGGACTTCTATTAATGCATGATCTGACTCTTCATGTTCTAAACATCTAAGAAGTGTACCATCGATACCTCATCTATATAAGTTATTATTAATGAGGAAATAATGCAATGTTGTCCTAATTAAGGCTCTTTTATCATTTTTAGATAGATCATTAGGTATGATTTGGTCGGTTAGGTAAGCAATGACTTTAGCATACCGAGATTGGTCTTGGGTGTTCAAAGAATAAATTACTTGGTATTCAGGTGTATCAAAGGCTGGGTAGGATAATTCTTCCACCAAGAAGTCATAGAGGAATTGATGTTCCTCTAATTGTAACATGGATGCCAATGTAGCCATAGCATATGTAGCCTTATTCTATGTTATGGGTACTTGTTGGAATGTGATGAAGACAAAGTACTTCTGTAAGTCATCAACTAGTTTCTTGTAGGGCATCAACTTCTCATCTTTGGTCTGATAATCTCCATTTAATTGATTTATAATGAGTTGGGAGTCACCATACACATGTAACTCTACAATTTTCCATTCCATAGCTAGTTTAAGACCATTTACCAATGCTTCATATTCAAAAATGTTATTTTTGCATGGAAACATCAATTTGTATGCCTTGGGTATTTTGTAGCCTTGAGGAGTTATGAATAGAACCCCTTCTCTAGAGCCTTTTTGTGTGAAAGAATCATAAAAGTACATCTTCCATGGATACTCAGTTAGATGCATAATTGTCTCATTGGGGAACTCAATTCTTAAAGGTTCATCATCATGGAGTGGTGAATCAGCTAATTGATCAGCGAGGACTTGTCCTTTAATAGCTCTTCTATCCACATACTCAATGTCAAATTCACTCAGGATCAGGACCCACTTTGCTATCCATCCTATTAATGTTGTCTTGCTTAAGAGGTATTTCAAAGGATCTATTTTTTCAATGAGCCTTACTGTATGTGAAAGCATATAATGTCTCAATTTTTGTGATGCAAAAACAACTACTAAGAAAGCTTTTTCAATTATGTTGTAATTGAGTTCATAAGATACTAGTATTCTACTGATGTAGTAGATTGCTCTTTCCTTTTTAGTTTCATCCTCTTGTGCCAATAATACCCCCAGTGATGTAGTTGTAGCTGAAATATATAGGAGTAATGGATTTCCATGAATGGGTGCCATAAGAATAGGAGTATCTAGGTACTCTTTTAATTCTTTGAAGTTATTTTCACAATGTTCATCCCATTTGAAGGTGACACCTTTATGTAGTAATTTGGTAAAGGGTCATGCTCTATCCACAAGTTGTGACATAAACCTCCTGATTGACTGGAGTCTCCCTTGTAATTTCCTCATTTGACTAATGTTGCATGGATGAGTCATTTCTAGTATAGCTTTAACTTTTTCAAGGTCTACCTCTATTCCTTTTGCTAAAATAATAAACCCTAAGATCTTTCCTGATTGGACTCCAAAGGCACATTTCTTTAGATTGAGCCTGAGTTGAAATTTCTCCATACAATATAATATCTTCCTTAAGTCATGAATATGAGTAGTCCTTTCTTTTGATTTAGCTAATGTATCATCCACGTAATCCTCCATTTTTTTATGCATCATATAATGGAATATAGTAGTCATAGCTCTTTGGTATGTAGTACCTACATTCTTTAACCCAAACGACATAACATTCCAGCAAAATATTCCCCATGCGCATGTAAATGTGGTTTTATCTTGAACCTTAGGAGCAATTTTAATCTAGTTATAGCCAGAGAAACCATCCATTGATGAGTAAATTTGATAGTCTGTTGTTAAATCTATGATCATATCAATGTTTGGTAGTGGAAAATAATCTTTAGGACATGCTTTGTTTAATTCCCTAAAGTTTGTACAGATCCTAGTAGATTTATCTGATTTAGATACTGGTACCACATTGGAAATCCATCCTGCATAAGCGATGACTCTGATGAATCTAGATTTTAATAATTTTTTCTAGCTCTTCTTTTACCAGTAATGCAACATGAGGATGCATCTTTCTTAGTTCCTGTTTCCTGGGTTTGATCCTAGGAGCTATAGATAAATGGTGCATTATTAATTCAGGATCTAGTCCAGGCATATCTATGTAAGACCATGCAAAGTTGATCTTTTTCTCTTTCAGAAACTCAGTGAATTGTATCTTATCCTCATCTGACAAAGATTGTGCTAGGTGAAAAATTTGAGGAACTTTAGTTGTGCCGAAGTTAACTGGTTGTGTTGGTTCTAACAAAACTGAAGATCTTTCTTGAAAGTGCTCAGGGAGGATATCAAGAATCTCATATTTTGGTGCCTTTAGGAGGTTTTCACCATCAGATACATCTTTTTTTTTTTTTTTTAGAATCTGACACTGCCACAACATGGTTTTCACCATCAGTTCTTTTTTTCTTTTTCTTTTTCAATTTGTGACTGAGAAACTTGATATCCTCCTATGACATGTTCACGCTCCTTGCATTGGTGGAAGAAGGGTAAGGTTCACAAGCATTTAGGTAGCAAGCCAAATTGTATTCATTAGGGAATTCTAGGATAGGATTAGGATCCGTTTAGTCCAATCAATCAGGTTCAGGTTTATTAAAGACAAAGATTCAGATTTTGGGAAGGATAGCATCGCGTCAGTGTCAAGACTATTAACTGACATGACATGTTCTGTTAAGTCTATTTCTTTGATGTTTAGATCAATAAGAGTCATATTGTCATTATGAAAGTCATTATTAGTTATATGTGGACCGAAATCTAGTGACTCATCAGTGGAACTTTCATCTTCATCTCTTCATAGAAGTAGGCTCCTATCTTGTAGCCTCTGAATTTCTTCTAGACCTAGGAAAATACCAGTTTCTTAATCAATGATTCAGGGAAGGGATAACTCCTCTGCTTCAGGAACATCAACAATGTTAGGAGTAGTGTTAGAATTCTCTCTTTATTTTGATGGAGTTGAAAACATGTAAATCACATCTATTTCAATGTCCTCTGTGGAAACAGATATATCATCCCACTCATAATCATGGGAGTCTGTTATTTCCTCATCAAACCTGTTTAAGAATTCAGCAATAGTTACCTGATGTAGTCTATTAGCCCTTGTAGATCAAAGTGTGGTAAATCTAGGACATGTGTGATTGTTACCAACTTCCCCCAATTAGGATGTGAATTCTATGGTTGGGGTGTGTCTTCAATAGTTGTTTCTATCAATGGCACCTCTAGAGTATCTTATGTTGTTTCCTCTAGCTCTTGAATAGTATCTTGTGTTAGCAAAGGGATATGAATTTCTTGTGGTGTCTCAAAGCTTGGTATATATATTTTTCCTTGATATTTGAGATACTCCATACCAATATGTAATAATCACTCATAGGTCCATTGTTCTAGTTCTATTTCTTCTTCTTCATCACTACCTTCATCAAAGATCAAACTATCTTTTGAAGTAGGGTCTTCAGATTTATTATTGAAACCTAGCCCTATTTTATCTTTGGTATCCCTGAATTCCATGTGTATAGGTTCAACAAGTCATTTTCCTTTGTCACCTAAAGGTCCTTTTCCTTTATATCCCATTTTCTTGAGAAGATCATATCCTTTACCATACTTCCCTAGGGATATTTCCACATGTTTTACCTCATTTTCCTTTGGTTTTCCCTAGTAAAGCCAGGCTAAGATTGCTTGTTCTTCACTGTCATCCCCTTGAGAGGTAGATTCTTTAACCATACTAGTTTCTTTGTGAATTTCTATATTTTTAGATGCAGTGGGTGTGAAAGATGGGGAAGGTTTCCCATAGGACCTTGGTGACACTGGAAGTCCTGGCAATGATGGGGTCATGTCCAGCTTGTATTCTCCCATACTAGTTTCTTCAAGTTTTAAGGTATTTCCAAAGCTTTTCATAACCATGTCTTTGGTAGTATTAGGTATAATTTATTTTAAAACTTCCTTGGTATCTATAGGAATTGCCACTTCTACCCCATCATGTGGGAATTTAATACACTGGTGGTAAGTAGATGGGACTGGTTGCATTTCATGGATCCAAGGTCTCCCTAATAGTATGTTTTAATCCAAAGGTAGATCTAGAACGTGACATATCACATTTCTTTGAACTGTTCCTATTCTAATTGGTAGAACAATGAGACCTTTATAGGATCTTTTTTCTTCATCATAAGCTTTGATAGTGATTTTTCTTCTTGAATCAATGGTTTGTTTTGAGAGACCCAGCTTCCTGATTAGATTGAGAGTACAAATGTTCAACCCTGCACCTCCATCTATCAATACATGTCTAACATGAGTTTTTTGAATTAGGACTTCAATATGAAGGGGTTGATTATGCGGATGTGTCAATGATTTATCATCTTCTTCTAAAAAGAGAGATAATGTGGCGTTGAGATATGATTAACCATGGCTTGGAATTTGTTTACATAAATTTCCTTTGGCACATTTTCTGCATGCAGGTCTTGTTCAATAATTTCCCTATGAACTAAGGAGATTTTAAGTAACTCAAAGATGGAAATTTGAGCAGAGGCTTGTTGCAATTGATCCACCAAGTTATAGTTCACTGTGGGAATAGTAAATGTTTGTCTTGTTGCTGCTGGTTTGGGAATAGTGACAATAGGTAACTTGGAAGTTGTTGCTAGTTTTGATGAGGAATTAGGTCCTTTGATTGTGACTTGTGCTTGACTTCAGGTTACTGCATTGGATTGGGAAGATGTGTCTTGAACACATTTGATAGTGACCACATTAATTGATTTGGTTTTAATGTCTAGCATGTTGATCACATTATCATTATTGGATTAGGTGTAATTTAAATCATTTCTTTTTCCTTTAGATGCTTCCCCTTTCTCATAATTAGGTAATGGCTTGTTAAATGTTGTATGGTCTTCATTAGTGGTGTGTCCTTCTACCTTGATCTTGCCTCCTTCAATAAGGTCTTGTATAACATGTTTGAGTATAATACAATTATTATTCTTGTGTCCCTTGTTTTTTTGGAAGACACAATAAGAATTGTCATCCCACCATCTTGGTTTAACTTCTGGTTCCCATGGTTTTGAATCTAGGATCATGATAACTTTGTTGTCCAAGAGTGTCTTTAAAACTATCTCAAGAGGTTCTCCCAAAGGAGTGAATGTTCTTTGAGGTTTTTAAGTCCATGGTCGACCCGTGTTGTTCTCATTTTTTTCTTTAGGTATGGAGGTTGTTACATTGGCATCTTTACTTGCTTGCATGCTATTCATCAAATTGAACACTGCTGGTTTAGGATTAGTATTAGATGCATCTACCACTCCATTATTAGAAACATTCTTGTTTTGTTTCCACCATTTATGCTTGTTGTTGGAGTAATTATATTTTCTTTCACTTTGGAGAGTGATTTCTCCCTTTTAACCATGACTCCTTCAATACATATGGCATTCTTGATCATCCTATCAAAGCTAGGGGAATCTTGCATTTGCAATGCATAGTTCAACTTAGGTATTAAGTTATTAACAAAGATTACCATCTTTTCTGATTCGGGAATATCTCTTGAATATCTTGCAAATATTTTCCTCCACCTTTGTAGAAAGTGTGTAAAGGATTCTCCGATTCTTTACTTTGTGTTACACAGATCCATCATGGTTACATCATATTGTATATTGTAGGAGTAATGTTGGATAAATCATTGAATTAACTCCTCAAAATATTTTACCTTAGGTGTGAGTTTGGAGAGCCACTCCATAGCATTTCTACCTAGGCTTCCTGGAAATAGTCTCATTAGGTATGTAGGTTCATGCATGTACTCTATGCTTACATCACAAAACTCTCTCACATGGTCATGGGGGTCATTCTTTCTCTTGTATAGTTTTCATATTTTGGCCTTGCCATGTTGGGAGGAAATGGAATCATGTTAATACTCTTTTCAAAAGGAAATGGACAAATGGAGTCCAAAGAGTATTTTGTTTTGGGTTTATCCTTCTCTTGTTTGAGATTTGCAAGTTCAATTTGCATCAAGGTTAGTTGTTTGGCGAGAATAGAGATAGGAGTTGATACCTCCTTTTCCTTTACTTTTTCAACATCATAATCTTTAGGTAATTTTACTCCAGTGGATGATAGATGGAGAAATTATTTCTCTTTGTCTTCACCAATTATCTTTTCCAATGTTCTTTGGAATTTCCTACTTTGTTTGAGTCTATTGTACTCTTCTTCGGGAATGTCTCCATCACTTTTTGAATCAAACAAAGGGTTTTTAATGTGTGGTTCTTCTTCTCCACCGCTAGCATCCTCTCCATCTCATTGGTCTTACTCATGGTTTTATTCTTGGAAGGCACTAGCCCATTCCTTCCTGGAAGCATCCATTTCTGGTGCAGGTGAGTCTGTGTCAAATAGAGGATTGCAAGATGTCTCTCCTTTTTGAAAATGTAGCAATTTAGGAGGTACTTTTGATTCGTCAACAAAATACTTGTTGCATCTTGTGTTAACCATGAATTTGTGTCTCAACTTTGTCAAATCTTCCTGATAGTGTCAAGTGAGATCTCAAATCATTCAAGTGATTGTGTCTAGGTAGAATTATTGTTTGTGTTTTGTTGGAAGTAAATGATTCCAGCGTCAAAGGGTTAGAATGCCCTAATAGTGAGCTAGGAATCAAGTTGTTTGTGAGAGTGAATAGACCACATGTTTTGAGATAGATTGTAAGAGTTTGAAATGGCACGCAAGGTAAACTTGAAAATAAAATTTTGAAACAGCACCAGTGAGACCAGAAAAAGCAACAGGGTCAGACTAAAGAGCCAAAAGGGTATCCAAATAAACTAATTTTCTCTGAGAGGCAACTATGAAAGTGCCCACTATCCTAGATGTGACACTTTGTATGCAATATTTTGCAAAACTAGATGTGATCCTAAGTATACTGGATGTGATCTTTCTCCCTAAAAGTGATGTAGGATTGACCAGATGTGAGCTTGCACAACCAGATGCGAGCCAAGATTGACCAAAAATGACTGTTTGTTGTTCTATCAATTTGGTGTCTAATTTGTCTTGACATTTATGCAAATTTTTATGATAATAGGTTGTTTTTGAATCTTTACAGTGAGTGAAAAATATGGTATGTAGCCAAAGGATTGAATCTTGTTTCTTTTTTGAATGATTTATCTTGTTAATAAACTTTCAAACACATCAAGCATTCTTGCATTGTTAGGGGTCAATAGACACATCCTTACGCCCTATTTTCTAAGTAGAGGATGAAAATCCTTGCTTATAGACTTAGGTAATATCTCAAATGCTAATCAGAATATGGTCATCACCAAGCATGCAATGGCTCTAGTCATAATGCCATATTATCCAACTCCAAATGCAAGTGAGGGCACGATATGATGAGTATCTTGGGGAAATTACTTTTTTCCTTGCACAAGGATTATCACCCTTTCAGGGATGAACCGGGTAGTTCGAATACAAAATTTTTTGTTTATGATGGGGCAATCCATTCAAAACTATCTCCCATAGAATTACACAAGGAAAAATTGAGGCGTATAGCCCTATGAGTACTTAAATATGTATAGTATCGCAAGAAAGATTCAAGCGGATCTGCTCTACACATACCCAATCATGTTCAAGGAATGATGTCAAAATTCCAAGAACAAAGCTGATTCCATCTTTCGAGGCTTTGGCCTACAAGGAAGCAATTATTTATAGTGAGTTAGAAGGGTTGGCGTAAAACCTGTCCTCACTTGGGTCATCCTAGGAGATTTTTTTCTCAACCGGCAAGCCCTCTACTGTTTAATAAGTATATAAAGGATTGGCGAGCTTATGATTTCAAGATTTCTAATTCTTCAAAAGAAGAATATCATACTCTCCTAGTGCATGTCATTTTCTCCTGAAAATACTCCAATCAATTTGTTCATTCCCTCAAGCAAGTTGAGCTTGATTTAAATATTCCTAAATTATGAAAATACAGTACTTGAAAGCAAAGTTTTTTTTGTTCAATTTCCCCAAAATTAGGTGATTTTCTTGTTCAATTACTATTTCCAAAATTTAGACAATGAAGTTCTTTTTCTCAATTTAGGTGCCTTGTGTTGTTCAATTACTTTGTCCAAAGGGAAATTTAAACTGTGAATCTTGTTCAATTGGTCCCACAAAGTTTAATGATTTTCTTGTTCAATTACTTTGTCAAAATGAAGTTAAACAATGAATTTGTTAGCCTTGTTCAATTACTCCAAATTCCTTTTAAATTTTAAACCAACTTTTGACTTTCTGATTTTTCTTGAGGGAAAAGAGCATACTAATCCGATTGATTTAACAAGTGATTAGAAATTTTTTTTAAGTTATAAAGCTTGGAACAAAGCTCATATATCAAGTTTAATCTAAAAACCTAAAAACCACAAGTTAGAAAAAGCCTTTCCACCTTCTGGATAACAACCTGCAAACAACTGTTAGGCAGTGTAAAGGACAAAATCACAACAAATCAAAATGTTAGTGGTTAGGCAACTTAATGTTCAAATTAACAAGCGAGATACGAGCCTAGAAACCCAGGATGCAATTTGAAATACTAAATACAATCCTAGATTTCTTGAATACGACCTTGTTTCCTAGATGCGATCAAATACCCCAAAAAATATGAAATGCATACCAGGTGCGAGTTTTCACCAAAAATGATGTAGAATTTTAGGGATGCGATCCTAGATTTTGCGATGCGACTGCATATCCTAGATGCGAGTCTTTACGACCAAAAATGACCTTGTTCCAGAAACTGAAAAACACCAATTAGCCAAAAATGATTAGGAAATGAAGGAAAACATGGGTTCTTGCCCCACGGTGGGCGCTAGAAATGTGTGTGATTTTATGCACCTGTTGAGAATGACACAACACTTCAATAAGTCATTATATTAGTGAAAGATCATAAAAATCAAGGGTTTGATATTAATCACTAAAACCAACCTATTACTTCCTATCTAAGAAGAGTTTGAAGAATGCAATAATATGCCCTTAAATTATGCATAAATCAGTGACAAAAACAACCTAGAATGGAAGATTCAAATGAAATTAATCTAATATGCTCAAGAAAAGTCCATTTTTAACTCCAAGATGAAAGATTATAACAATAAAACTATTAGAGATAAAAACCAATATAAGTCCCTAAAAATATGAGCAACATAATTTTTCTCTTTCAACTCTCCAAATATGGGCAGCATAAGGATGCTTTCAACTATTAAAATTCAGGGTCATTTGAGCTCAAAAACTATCCAATTTATAGAAAAAATACAGGAATGGGGGAAGGCTCTAGAAGGGAAGCCATTAATGAGGGTGTAAGACTCATTAATGAGTAGTGTGGAAGAGAATGTGTAAGATCCATTAATGATTCATTTATGAAAGCATTTATGAGGCATGGGTGAGGGTTTAAGAAGCATGGGTGAGGGTTTAAGGTCAAGCTTGAGAACTTTGACTTTTGAGGGAGGTTTGAATTCCTAATCACAAAATTAGGAATGTGACAAGCTTAGGGGTAGCTTAGGATTAATATTAAGGCTTAAGATAGGTGATTAAGGAGATAGAGATGGGAGGAGAGAGAATGAGTGGAGGGGGGTTAGCTAATTAGGGTTAATTAGCTAATTAAGAAGAATTAGCATGTGAGAAGGGGTTGGGATGAGTTTGAACTCATGGTTAGGTAGTTGAGATTAGTTATGTTAGAGAGAATAATAGTGAAATGAAATATTTAAATAATATATTCACTCAATAATAAGGATTTTAATTAATTATTTAAGCTATTGATTGCTTTGTAATAATTAATTAGGACTATAGCCAAATTGAATTAAGTAGGCTAGGGGATTGATTTTTGCAAGTGATGAGGTATAATTAGGATTTGATTTAATTCCTTTCAATTAATTATCTTAGCCATTTTTAGATTTGTTTTGATTGAATTAAATTGATTTGATTGGATTGGCTAAAGTAATTAATGTAAATTAGTGATTAAATCACTTAGGAAACTAAATTTTGATTTGAATGAATTATGCCAATAATTTGAAGGATTATTTTGACATAATTGGGGGTATGATCACACTTAGGGAAAATAGGGTCTATAGTCAGAGCAGACCAAATTAGGGTGGTTACAGCTAGAACTTTAAAGGGCCTACCTCCTGAGATTTTCCTTACGAGGATGGTGAGAGGGAACAACCCAAAAGTGGGAATTAAGGTTAAGCCAACTTATTCCACCCACTTTCCAAAAAAAAACATCATTAAGTCTAAAGACATACAGGGCGAGAATATCAAATGCTTGGACTCATAGGGTTAATTTCCTAAATCATGAATCGTGACTACGTAGCCCTTGTATTATGCATTTGATATTTTTGTGTGGAAATCACAATAAAATTCCCAAGTAATGTAGTTGACTACCTCATAGATCCATTTAAAAGCCAAATTTGTCCATAGGTAGATTTCTTGGAAGACTTTCTTGTTAAAAACCCATGAAAATGATTGAGAACATACACTTTTGTGTAGATTAAAGGGTTAGAACAAAGATTTATAGTGTGTGTTGTGGTTGTAGATCAATTTTACAGCAGAAAAACATCCATAAAGATCTTATCACATTATCATTTCTAGGAAAAAAAATCATAATAGTGACACACCCTGATTTTCACACTCTTTTTATGTGTAGTACACCTTGCTGCAATGCTTTTAAACAACGAAGTAACATGTATAAAGATACTTTTAAAACCTGTAAACTTTTAAGTGACACGTACAACTATAAAGTGACACATAGTAGCTATCAAGTAGCACTTATCAAAAAGCAAGGAGCATGTTCTAATTTTCCAGTGAGCGCGTAGTATGAACTAAAGTAGCACGTACTAACCATTGAAGTAGTGCTTACAAATTGAGACACTCAAATAGTGAGTTTCTCCCAAGTCTTCTGGAAAATTCTAAGATTATTTTTGGATACTCTTTTCAGATTACTTCCTATCCAGTGCAATAGATAGATCAAATTATTTAAAATATCTATGATGATGAATCTATTTAAAGAACAAATCAATCCTATGGCAGAGAACAACAAGGAAAACCAAGATCAAAATTGCCATAGGCATAAAAATGAAGAATCAAATGAAGAGGAATTTGAGGAGGCATTCCAAGATCCCATGTTTCTTGAAGTCATGAAAAAAAATTTGGAAAGGGATAAAGAAATATATTCTTAAACTTATCTCGATTAGGATTTTATCTTACTCATAACTATGACACATCAACCTTAAAGAAGGATTGGGAAAAAGAAAAGGATCCATCATCTAACAAGTCCTCATTAAGATCACTCCTTCCATTTCTCTATGATCATGATCCATTCATACCTTTGTTTTCATCAAACAAAGAGGCATCTAAGCACAAAAAACCCATCTTTGATCAAGAAGAACAATTTTATGACCATCCTATTTTTGATCAAGAGAAAGGAGAGGAAGTTACATTAGATTATGTTAAGATTTTTGTTTATCCATCATACACCAATTGTAAATTAGATCATCATGATATTAAATCTCCAATATCATTGGTGAACTCAAATGAATCTAAATGTCCATTGGATAGATCGTTTACTCCTTTGGGACAATCTTATGAATCAGCATTGGAAGAAATCCTTGAAAGAAAGCTCATCACATTGCCACAAATCACTTCATGTGGTTTGTATTCTTGAGAAACTATTTTGCATATCATCAATAAAATGAATATGAAACTTCATATTGCATGGAGTTAAAGCATAAAATTCAAGATCTCATTGAGGGTGACATAATTGAAGTACAAAATCCTAATGAGTCATCTAATGAAGAACAAGATACTGCCCTCAAGCAAGATTTAAATCATGAACCTATTTCTAGTAATGGTCCTCATGAAATCTCTAATTTTCCCATCATTCCTCCATCTTCTAAAGCTTCACACCTAGATACATCATCTCCATCCAAAAATAAACCTAAGTATGATACGTTTCACATTGACTATGTCTACTCTCAAGGGTTGCCTATAAAAGAAATCCAAGCTAATTTACATCTTGATGCAAATTTCTTCCATGCTTCAAAGATCTTAGATGCTAAGCTTTCATGTGCTTCAATTCCTATCAATCCTATTCAAAATGATCCTTCATCATCCCTTCAAGGATCCCCCGTGCATATTCAAAATCCTACCTTGTCCTTAGAGGTAGAGCCATGACAAAAAGGTAATTCCAAGTACGAAGAAACAAGTCTTATCAAAGATCAAGATCAAGATACTATCCAATCCTATCCAATATTTGACCAAGATCCCATATCCATATAATCCCATGATGATTCCCTTACACCCTTTCATTTCTTCCAAGATGATATCCTTCAAGCTCAAGAACAAAGTGTCATTCCAAGCTCTATATCTTGTCCACTTACCAAGCAGGATCAAGATGTACCTTCCACCATTTCTAATAAACATATTTAAAATCAAGAGCAAAATAACCTCTCTACACCATCCAAAGATCCTTGTCAAGATCAAAGTATCCCATTAAATTCTTGTCATACTCCTCCATATTCACCTCAAGAAACCATCATTCTTCCAAATCCCTTGCATGATAATAAATCTCTTCAATCCTTAGTTGATCCCATCAAAGTTATTCCTATGAAATTTACTCATGAGCCTATTGGTATAAATATAAATCTTAAAGATGAGAGCCTCAGCAATCCAACTCACTCCAACGATGTTGATATTCCTTTTACACCTTATCTCCCTCCATTCAAATGTAAGCATCAGCCTTCACCATCCTCCAAATCGATTTTGGGTTCCTATGTCCCAAAACTAAAGTCTTCATCCCTTACATCCATATTGGGTATCTATATTCCTCCATCAACCATGCCTACCATCCCTAGCTCTCCATTCACTTACCCTACCATGTATCAAGATCAATGAAGGCACGCATAATTGAAGAATGTCCAAACACAAATCCATATGAACCCTCCATATTATTCCTATTCACCCACAATTCCCAAGTCTTTTGGAAGCAATTTGGATGTGTGGCATAAAAATTAAAAATCCAAGAATCTGCATATGTATAAATATCACCATGTCCCATCTAATCAACATGTAAATGAAAATAAAAAAGAAATATCCAAAAGGCCACCAAGGTCCACAAATAAAAAATAATAATCAAAGATACCACAAAGGTCCACCAAGAAAAAAAGAAAAATCAAAGAAAATGTGGGTTCCTAAATCCCTCATTGAATAAATGCATTCAAAAGCATCACAAAAGAAGGAAAAATCAACACTTATGTGGATTCCCAAGTCACTTTTGAAAGACTTTCACACAAAAGAAAAATAAAATTTGACATTCAAGCTTCTAAAGGCTTCCACTCCATCTCCTTCTAGATATTTTCCATTTTCCAAGTCTACTTTGGGTTCCTATATCCCAAAATCCACTATCTTAGATACATCCTCACTTCCTTCATCCATTTTTCTTCTATCATTCTGTATACTCTAAAAAATGGCTTCTTTGATTAATCAATTAATTAAATATTTATTATTTAATTAATATTGAATTGATGAATTTATTAAATAATTATTATTTAATTAATGTTTATTTCTTCTATTTATTTAATAAATTATTATATTTATTAGGTAAATTCACTATAGTCTATTCTTCTTATCCTAGGTCTTCTAAATTAGTCCTATTAAAAGTGATTTAATTAAATACACAATCACTAAATATGACTAAGTCCCCTTGTCCACCTCATAAACCTAGTCACCTTACACATCACCTTGGCTAAAATAATTAATTATTACTAATTAATAATTAAACATTATCCTCACCCACACATGTCATATTCTTAAGGGCTATGTGGCCTTATAAAATTTGGTCTCATGGCCACATGTCTTCTTCTACACCAAGTCAAGAAGCAATCCCTATTCTTAAGGAGCTTCTCAAGCCACCTCTAAGAGTCTAAAGTGACTCATGGGACACTTGTACCAAGATTCCTCATGAGGAATAAGTCCTTCCTCTTTCCTC
>MU228010.1:2278703-2290130 GCA_018584345.1 Thuja plicata
AAGAGTCTAAAGTGACTCATGGGACACTTGTACCAAGATTCCTCATGAGGAATAAGTCCTTCCTCTTTCCTCTCCATGGTCTTTGTGAGACACTTGACATGTGTCTTTCCCTTCCGTCTTCTTCTCCCTTATGTCAATGTAGGAGGAACATCCTCCCTATTCTTCCTCTCACATTCCAACTATATCCCCTTTTCTCTCAACCCCTTCAACCAAGTCAATAGAAACCCTAGGATTTTCCACCTTTCATTCTCCACCCTAGGATTGTGCCACCTAGGCTTAGGTCCTCCAAAATCATATAAAAGGAGCATCATTCTCCCTTTGTGGGATAATAGGTAATAAAGCATTCAATCATCCAAGCATTCAAGCATTCAAGCATTCAAACATCCAAGCATTCAAGCATCCAAGAAATCAAGCAATCAAGAATTTTCACAAGCATTCCATCATCCATTTTCATAATCAAGGTTTTAGACCATTTTGCATTCATTCATGCAATCTCCACACTTTGGTAGCATCTTAGACAAAATAGCTTCATTTGGAAATCTGAGAGCTCGACATAAATTCAAGAAACCAAAGCTAGGAGGGAAATGGAGACAAGCTGCATTGGGTAGGTGAAGGTAACTTTATTGTTTTGCTTCATTTAAACTTGTAATCTTCATTGTGTTTGCATTTAGATTGATTTATTAGTTAGCTTAATTAATATCTCATTTAGAGTAGTTGGAAATCTATTTTGCATACATTTTTGGTGCCCACAGTGGGGCCTACCCCCACAAATTGACATCTTTTCTAGTTTTTCGTGTGAAAATTTCTACAGGTTGTTCATGCGCATCTGTTGACTACTACTGCGCATTTACTGTTCTTGTGCATTTATTCTCTATTTCGATGCATTGATTGGTTATTTCTGCACATCCATTTCTACATTTGTAGAACTCTATTTTCTCTTAATTTGGTTTCTGCCAACTATCCTGACAGGTTCTTGTTCGTTCTGGTAAATTCTAAGCTATTTTGCATGTCAAAATCTGAAGACCCCAATTTGAAACTATTAACGGTTTTCTTGCAGATTCCTAGGGGTTTTGCAAAATAAATTATAATCCTCATTTGGGCTTTAAAATACGACATGATTTTCAGTTTCGTGTGTCTTCTATAGCTTAGCAATCTATCTATTGTGTCTTTCTTTATAAGCTTAATTGTAATCCCAAGTTTATAACAATGTATCCTCTCCCCTCGCTATTCATGGACCTTGGGTGTAAGAGAAACTATTATAAACTTTAGAGGGCGGTCTTTGGTAGGAAAAGAGGTACTCACCCCAAGGAATGACCCAACCGGTACTAGGCTAAAGCCAAGCCCATCCAAACCGGTATACAAAAAATGCCATTGTGACTTGAGAGTGGACAGGTGTGAATTTGTTGTGGCAACCAAAATCTCCTCTAGTACCCTTGTGGTGCGTTAAAATCCCTACATTGTTAAGGTGAAAACCTTGCTTTGAAAGGATTGGGAGAGCCCCCTTAATTGAGAAGATGACTTGATCACAACCACCTGAATGGATGTCCTTACTACAAGCTTTTATTTAGTGGCCACAAATCCTTCTATTTACTGGTGCAACAAGTAGCCCAACCTGTGAAGACACCCCACATTACTCACGGTTCATAGTAGAGATAACGATTCTTTGGGAAGTAATGACCCATTGAATTTGGAACTTGGTGTGCCAGAGAAGTGAGTGCATTGTAAGGAGGAGCCTGTGCCTCCAAGTTCCTAGACTATCCGCTTTGAATTGTGTGGCTGGATTTTATTATCCAAGTGGGGATTCAGTAGATATCATCCTTGCCAGCCTTAAGATTTGTAAGCATGTTTGTGCATTCATACTGATTTAGATTAGATCATTTTTTTCTTGCGTGTGTGTGTATGCATTTCAAATTTTCCAAAAACATCTGAAACAAAAACGAAGAAACCAAAAACAAAGCAAAATTAAAAATTTTCAAGCAAAAACTGTCAAAAATTTCCAAAAAAATTATATCCTACGCATTTGTCCATTATTTATGCACATTTGTTCCTATGCATTCATCACAACAAGTACTTGCACAAGTCTCTGAGATTTCAAAATTACCTTTTTGGATACCCATTTCTGTCTTTAGTGTGATTCTAGAAAAATATTCGATCTTAACAGACTTTCTGATCTTAAGTTTGACCATTTTTCATATTCTTACTTTCATCCAATACATTTTCTAAAACATCCCTAAATCCTCCAAGTATACATCCAAGTGTTGAGATACTACCTTGATTTTCAAATTGTGACCTTTTGCGAGTTTTCATCATAGCAGGATCTATCATCCTTTATCAAAACTTGCTTAGGTCACTCTCTCTTTGGATTCTTCTTTGTCATATCGTAGTGAGCTCTATATCTCCTATCGACTTAGATTATCCAGTTACCTTATCTAGCTCAACACTTTTTCATCTATTTCCTCCTATCTTGTCTATCTTCACATCTTTCTCTATTTTCATCTTTCACCGTTTATGGTTCAAAATCGATCGCAGAAACTTAAACAACCCATTGATCCAGAATCCGTAGATACAATGGAAAGAGGTAAAACCAATGAAGAAAACCCTTGGTCCAAGACAAACCCAATATTTTCATCAGAACATGAACCCACTGATCAAGAAATCAAAGATTCTATGCAAGATTCCAAGTTTTATAGTGTCATGAAAAGAATCCTAGATATGGACAAGGAAATGTACCTCCTCATGCTTGCTCAACAAGGAGCAAAATTACCTAGTGGTTTTGATGTCACAGATCTTGTAGAACCAACACACACAAATGATCAAGAAAAACCTAGTGGTTCCCAAGAAAAACCTAGTGGCTCTCAAGAGATGCTTACTCATGGGAAAAAGGAGGACAAACAACATAGTACTTTCAATGATACCCAAAAGCCTTCTTTATCTTTGGATCCTGTCATGCAACAACTCCAATTACTACAACAACAAATGTGTGACATGCAAATAGGATCATCCACTAAGAAATACTCTTTGGAGGATATATGTCCCTATCCTTTTGACAATAACTTAACTATGATTCCATTCCCTCCTCATTTTGAGGTATCAAAACTTGATAAATATAAAGGGAATTCTGATCCACAAGACCAGATTTGTGAGTTTTGTGCTGCATGTATTGAAGTTGCACACAATGATACATATCTTATGTGACTATTCCCATGTATTTTAGGAGGACAAGCCATGAAATGGTTCTCCAAGCTACCCCGGGTATACAATATTTCAACGAACTTATCAACAAATTTGTGACTCACTATTCCTATAACATCAAACATGAAGTCACAATGCTTGATCTTTGCAATATGCATCAAAATAATGGAGAACCTTTTCTCACCTTTTTGAAAAGATGGCATCAGCTATTTGCTAAGTATCCACACTCGATTCTTGAACAAGAGAAAATGGATATCTTTGTGCATAACCTAACACAGGAGATGAGCTATAGGTTATACTTACAATGCCCTCCAAATTTCAACAAGCTCATTGAAAGTGGTGTGAAAATTGAAGAGGCTATGGTTAGAAAGGGGGAAATTAAGCTCTACTCCAAAGACAATTCCAAATCAAGTTCAAGTTCCAACAACAACAACAACACCAACAATAATGATAAATCCAAATATTGGAACAAGAACAAGAACATTGTCAATGATGGGATTGTTGATAATCGTCATGTTAAATCCGTGCAACCTATCTTGAATCTTGCGAGAAAAATCAATCCCACCCCACCTACTCAAAGCAATACAGGTGCTACTCAGAATACCAATAACAGTGCCTCAAAATCACCCTTCATGTCACGTAGGAGAAATTTTACTCCTTTGGGGGAATCTATGGAATCTGAACTAAGGAATTTAATCACAAAGAAACTCATTGCGCTTCCTGAGACTAGAGATTTTGAACCTCGGGTGAAACCTTCTTGGTGGAATGATAATGATTACTATGAATTTCATAGAGGCAAAGGTCATAAAACCAATAACTGTCAAAGACTCAAGCATGCTATCCAAGATTTGATTGACAACGAAGAAATCAGTGTTGATGGACACACCTCTAACGAGTCGCATACTCCCTTCAAAGATCCACTCCCCGAACACGAGAAAGGGAACTCATCCAATGCTAAAGGTGATAATCATGCAAACTATAATTCCACCTCCTACAACTATATAAATCACATTTCTGAATGTCATCCTTCTCAATCCTATGTCAATGTGATTTCCATCAAAGAAAAGAGTCAACCAGCTAATGTCACAACTCGAGCCCAGTCCAAGGTTACTCTTCAAGGGGTTCCATTTAAGCCTAACACCACCCAAACCAAGGCTGTCTAAGTTCCAAAATCCATGCCCAATGTTTCCAACCAATACAACCTTTTGGAGCAACTCAAGAAAACACCAGCCTAGATATCCATATTAGAGTTGTTGCATCTGTCACCTTCCCATAAAGATATCCTTGAGAAAGCTCTGATTGAAACTAATGTTCCAACCAATCTAGATCAAGATCAATTACAAGCTATGGTGGGGCATTTAACAACCCCCCATTATCTATCCTTCACTGAGGATGATGATCAAGCCATCAATCAACCGCACAATTCTCCACTCCATATAGAGGGCATTGTACAAAATCATAAGATTAAAAGAGTGCTAATAGATGGAGGAGCTGGTTTGAATATATGCACTCTAAAGCTAGTCTGTGACTTGGGATTTTCTGAAAATGTTGTTGATTCAAATAAGAAAATCACCATCAAAGCTTATGATGAGGAGGAAATTTCATCCAAGGGGTCAGTTGTACTTCCTATCAGAGTTGGTCCTGTGGTTAAAGATGTGTTTTGTCAAGTCTTGGATATGGCTTTGGCATATAACATTCTTTTAGGGCGACCTTGGATTCATTCCATGCAAGTTGTGCCATCAACGTATCATCAATGCTTGAAGTTTCCATATAATGGTCAAGAGGTAACCATCAAAGGAGATCTAAATCATTTTCAATATTTCTATACCATAAAGCCAACAACTGAATCTTTGGTGCCTTACAATCGGATTGGCTCTTCTCCACCAACACCCATTGATCCCAGTAATGAAGCATCAACTTCTAAATCTCATGAAATCAAGGTAGACATAAATGAAATCACAGAGTTACCCTTATCTCCTAAGTCATATGGAAAATCCTTGATCGCCAAACAACAATCAAAAGGCCCTTCTACACTTGTTTATGGCACATTTGTAAGTGGGGGCACCATATCAAAAGAGGCTACTGAGCGTAATGCTAATTATTTGTTACATCATCATAAAGATCTAGATAATGAAAAACATGAACCTATATCACCAGATATATATGGCACGGGATACACTTTGTTACAAAAGATGGGATATCAAGGAAGTGGACCTGTAGGGTTACAAAGAGAGGGTGTCATAAAACCAATCCTGAAAAATCTGAATTATCAAAGAGACACCACTGGACTCAGATACAAGGGAGAAGGACCAAAGGAACCTAAAGGAAAAGAAAAGGTTGAACCCTTTTAAAAAAATTCTATGGCTCCTGCATTACCATTCCGGCAAAATGGCATGTATGTAGATCCAGCAAATCAAAAGATAGCGCAAGGCATCATTAACTGACTTTAAAATAATAGTGGTGATGATGATGATTATCATACTTATCAATTGGATTCATTCTCTGATTATACTAAAGATATGGAAGTTGATGATGTTCATGCCAATGGTAACAATTTCTATGAGCAAATGAGTCCAAGGATGAAACCACTAGGATTAGATCCACCTGATACTACTCTTGGCGATTGTGAGGAAAGTGAGAGTTGTCTTGAGATAGACAATTTAGATGAGAGTATGGAAATACACCTTTCCAATACAATTATAAACTTTCAAAACTTTTCTATCAATACCATCTCATCCTTTGAGACCAAACCAAATTATCCAATACCCCTTGTCCACCCTGAACTTATCGCCTGGGATTCTCTAAATAACCCCAAACTTGATGTTTTTCATAATGATGATGCTATTATCAACTATCTCAAAATCAAAGATCATCTACCATCAGGAGATTATAAATCAAGATTCCCCATAGAACTCAACAACATGGCTTACTTTGGAGAGGGTTCCAATCCTTTCAGTCGTAAAAATATGAAAATAATAAATCAATCTAATGGTGAAAGCCACTCAGTGGCACTGTTAGATCCTAAAAAAAGTAAAAATAAAAGATGTATACAAGGGTGAAAACCTCTCTAAGGCTCCTGAAGATGGAAGGATTGACACTCTCCCCAACTATATGTATTGAGAGCAGTCTGCTATACTTATTGGACAAACATTGCCTCTTGACATTGGCACAGAGGAGTCACCACACATTCTGAAGATAGCTGCATCCTTAATAGAGATAGAAAAAGATGCCTTTTCATAGTTTTTCAAAAAGAGATAGATCAATTTTGCTTGGTCTTATGTTGATATGCCTGGGTTAGATCCTCATCTTATTATGCATCATTTGTCCATTACACCTGGGGTCAAGCCTGTAAAGCATAAACTCAGGAAAATGCATCCTCATATTGCACTCATGGTCGAGGCAGAATTAAAAAAATTGTTGGATGTGGGTTTCATTTGATCTATTTATTATGTTTATTGGATCTCCAATATTGTACCAGTATCCAAGCCAGATTAGTCCATCAAGATTTGCAGAGATTTCCAGGATCTTAACAAAGCTTGTCCTAAAGATGATTTTCCTTTGCCCAATATTGATATTATAGTTGATTTAACAGTCGGGCATGAGATGTTATCCTTAATGGATGGGTTTTCCTGTTATAAATAGATTAAGATTGCACCAGAAGATTGGGAAAATATTGGTTTTACATGTCCTTGGGGTACATACTGCTGGAGTGTGATGCCCTTTGGGCTTAAAAATGTTGGTGCTACCTATCAAAGAGCTATGACCACAATCTTTCACGACATGATGCATACCATAATGGAAGATTATGTTGATGATATCCTACCCAAATCTAAGAATAGAGAAGGTCATTTAAGAGTGTTGGATAGGATATTCACCTGAATGGAAAAGTATCAGATAAGATTAAATCCCAAGAAGTGTGCATTCGGGGTTACATCAAGCAAATTGTTAGGATACATTGTTTCAACTAAGGGAATAGAATTGGATCCACAAAAGGTTAAGGCAATCATGGAAATGGCTTCATCAAGGAATATCAGTCAATTGAGATCACTACAAGGGCACCTTCAGTCAATCAGAAGATTTGTCTCTCAATTAGTAGACAGAAGTCATCCTTTTTAGCATCTGTTACATAAAAATATCTTTTTCAAATGGGATGATAAGTGTGAAGAAGATTTTACTAAGATCAAGCAATACTTAGCCACTCCTCCCACTCTTATGTCACCAATTCTAGGAAAGCCACTCTTGCTTTATATTTCAGCTACAGAAGTTTTGTTCGGTGCCTTGTTGGCCCAACAAGATCAAGAGGGAAAAGAGAAGGCTATATATTATATCAGTCACACACTTGTTGGATATGAACTCAATTATTCACCAATTGAGTGTGCATGTCTAGCAGTGGTTTTTGCTTCACAAAAGTGGTGGCATTACATGGTGTCTCATTCTATCAAGCTTGTTGCAAAGATTGATCCTTTGAAGTATCTTTTGAGCAAGACTGCATTAATAGGAAGGTTGGCTAAATGGGTCATGTTGCTTAGTGAATTTGATATCGAATATGTGGAAAGGAAGGCTATTAAAGGGAAAGTAATTGTTGATCAATTGGCTGAGGCACCACTAATAGATGATCATCCTATACAAATAGAGTTTCTAGATGCACACATCCTAACATTATCTACACAAACCTGGAGGCTATATTTTGATGGATCCTATACTCAGCATGGTTCAGGAGCTGGAGTGTTATTTGTTACACCACAAGGATATACCATACCAAAGTCCTACAAATTACTTTTTCCTTGTACAAATAATGTTGCTGAGTATGAAGCACTAATGATCGGGTTTAAAATGGCTCTACAATGGAACGTGACTGAATTGAATGTCTATGGAGACTCCCAGTTAATAATCAATCAGGTTAATGATGATTATCAGACTAAGGATGACAAGTTGTTACCATATTAACACATGGTACATGAATTTAAGCAATATTTTTCAATCATCACCTTTGAGAAAATTCCAAGGCAGGAAAATAAGGCTATAGACACTATGGCAACAATTTCTTCTTTATTTAATGTTGAGAATACAAAATCCCGTTTTGAGTTCTTAGTGGAATCTTTGATTTATCCTGTGTACGATGATCCTAATACATGTATCGTATGTCATATTATCAAACAAGATTCCCCTACCTATGGAAAAATATATTCCTATCTAAAAGACAACATCCTTCCCCCTGACCTATCCAAAAACCAAAAGTGAACCTTCCTCCACCAAACCTCCCGCTATCTCCTCATATCTGACACCCTGTATCGGCGAGGTCTTGACGGTACTCTCTTACAATGTCTTGAACATGATGAAACTCAAACTGCCTTACAAGACATACATGAGGGTATATGTGGAATACATTCAAGAGGTCCTTCCTTGGCTAAGAATCTCATGTGTATGGGTTACTATTGGCCTACTATGGAAATAGATTCTTTTCACTTTGCTCAGAAATGCAAGAAGTGTCAAATTCATGGGAATCTTATTCATGCATCGGCACAACAACTTCATCCTTTTACAACTAAATTTCCATTCAGTCAGTGGAGACTCGACCTCATGGGCACAATTCACCCTCCATATTCCAATGGCCATAAGTACATTATAATAGCCACTAAGTATTTTACCAAATGGATTGAAGTTATTCCCTTGATCACTGCCACATGCAAACAAGTTGCTATGTTTATCCTTAACTATATCATTTGCTGATATGGCATCCCTATGCACCTCGTTACAGATCATGGGAAACAATTTCAAAATCAAGATATCAATGAATTATGTGCCAAATTCCATATCACCTACCATTATTCCACTATTTATTACCCTCAAGGTAATGGCCAAGTTGAGGCGTCTAATAAAACTATTGTCAGAATCCTTCAAAAGACCGTCAATGATGCTGGTCGTGACTGGCATGTCTAGTTGAACCCTTCCCTATGGGCCTATTGTACTTCCATCTGTAATCCAACCGATGCCATGCCATATTCCCTTGTTTATGGATCTAAAGCTATCTTTCCCCTTGAGGTTGAGTTACCTTCTCTTTGAGTGTCCCTGAAAGATTTGATTCCAGATGAAGAGTATAGAGTTGCATGGCTAACTGAATTAGAATTGTTGGATGAACATCGTCAATGAGCCTTTGACCATTTGAAATTCTATCAACAAAGGATGTCTCATCAATATAATAGTAAAGTAAAACCCAAATAATTTCAGGTGGGTGATCTATTCCTTCGAGAGAATCCCCAAAACCAACAGCATCGTGAGAAGAAGGGCAAGTTTGAGCCCAATTGGTTGGGTCCTTTTGTGATTACAGCAACCTATGGTCCTGGAGCCTATCATTTATCAACATATAAGGGAGATCCCTTGCATGAGCCTCTTAATAGCATGCACCTAAAGAAGTTTTATGAATGAGATACCAGTGCAAGGGATATGTTCAAAAAATAAAAAAATAAAAAAAAATCAAAAAAATCAAAAAAAAAAAAATTCATGCGAAAATTGCAATAAAAGCATGTGGTGAAAACCTGGAAAATAGGTGCCATTTGTGACAAGCTAGCTCCTCCCTCTATTAGGATTCTTCTAGCATCTTGTCCCATCTATATATAACCATATTAAAGTGGCTCTCACAGTCCCTATTTGTCATGTACATACCATAATAAAATGGCTAATCCATGATTCCTACCCATTTGTATAAATCCCCAATAAACCCCCATCATAGCTTTGTCTACTATCTTGGTCTTCACCCTAGTCCAGTGTGTCTTTCTTCACCCATAATAATTCAGTCCATCACCTAGTTGGGGGCATGTCCTTGACCTAGTTTTTTTTGGGAAGTGGATCTATGATAGTCACAACTCTAAGAGGACAGAACAGAGTATTTTTAACCAGACAAGCAAACACAATAAATGGTTCTTATACGGTGCTATTCTAATCATGATCCATAACCTATGACATATCTTTCAAAATATTACTATTTATCTACACATTTGCAACAACATCATTATCAATAAAACTGATCAACAAAACTCAACACTATCTTCTGGCAAAGAAATGTATATGCATGATAGGCATGTTAGAATGATTTGTAATAAGATTATGCATTCATATCAGGATTTCATTTGTCATCATGTTTCCTATGCTATTCTAAGATATCTTTGACATGAGCTTAACAACTCCAAATATGTCATTGATTAGGATAGCCAGGATGGAACATGATATTTTCTTTGATTGTTGTTTGTGGGATATTTTCCAATGAAGTCGAAGGAACAAATAATTAGGGTGTCTGTGCATAAGAGCCTTCATCTGTTCCATAAGCATGAACAACATTATAAATCATGTTGGTATACAAATTCTATTGATGATGATGTGCCACACATACCTCAACTCCAAATATTTGTTCCTCGATGGAGGGGAGGGATATTCCTTGTCTGTTATGCAAATAAAACTTAGGTCATCTCGGTTCAATTATACCTAGATGCTTGTCAAGTTTGCTATATTAAACTCCATGCAAGAAGTGCTTAGGTCATCCTGGTTTAATTATACCATGATGCTTGTATTTTCTTGCAACATAATGAGCTCAATGATGAAAATCAAATTCCAAAATTTATGAAGTTTTAAGATGTTTTCTGAAGTTGTGGAGATACTCATTTTTGCATATCATTTTGCATTGCATTTTAAAATTGATCATTGAAGTGCTCCTATTATAATATTTTGTATGATATCATGTTTAGGCCACCTTGTTCCCTTTGTCTATTCTTCTTGTGTCAGATGCATGGTTGTTTAAAATTGAGGACATTTTGGATAAACAAAAAAAAAACAATAGCATTTATCATAGTTCATAGTACATCTTTCATTTTAAAGTTGTCCATTTGCATATAACCATTTATATTTGCATGTCTGTCCAAAATTCATTACATTTGTCATATGTGTCATTTCATCACAATTTAGGTCATTACATTATTACCATTATTATACATTCCATTTTATGTCATTATAACATATCATTCATTTATTATCATTTTGTCTTCCATTAAGTTCATTATCTATATTCATTATTCATTTATTTAGTCACAATGCATCCATATAACGTTAATCATCATGAGAATAATCATAATCATTTTTGCATCCACATAGAAATAAAACATGATCATTACTAAGTCGTACAGTACAATGCATAATCAAAATCATTCATCATATCCTGCATATGTCAGTATATATATATATATA
>MU228010.1:2293973-2322966 GCA_018584345.1 Thuja plicata
TTAAGGGCTATGTGGCCTTATAAGACTTGGTCTCATGGCCACATGTCTTCTTCTACACCAAGTCAAGAAGCAATCCCTATTCTTAAGGAGCTTCTCAAGCCACCTCTAAGAGTCTAAAGTGACTCATAGGATACTTGTACCAAGAGTCCTCATGAAGAATAAGTCCTTCCTCTTTCCTCTCCATGGTCTTTGTGAGACACTTGACATGTGTCTTTCCCTTCCATCTTCTTCTCCCTTATGTCAATGTAGGAGGAACATTCTCCCTATTCTTCCTCTCGCATTCCAACTATATCCCCTTTTCTCTCAACCGCTTCAACCAAGTCAATAGCAACCCTAGGATCTTCCACCTTTCATTCTCCACCCTAGGATTGTGCCACCTAGGCTTAGGTCCTCCAAAATCATATAAAAGGAGCATCATTCTCCCTTTTTGGGCTAATAGGTAATCAAGAATTCAAGCATTCAAGCATTCAAACATCCAAGCATTCAAGCATCCAAGAATTCAAGCAATCAAGCATTTTCACAAGCATTCCATCATCCATTTGCATAATCAAGGTTTTAGACCATTTTGCATTCATTCATACAATCTCCACACTTTGGTAGCATCTTAGACAAAAGAGCTTCATTTGGAAATCTGAGAGCTCAACATACATTCAAGAAACCAAAGCTAGGAGGGCAATGGAGACAAGCTGCATTGGGTAGGTGAAGGTAACTTTATTGTTTTGCTTCATTTAAACTTGTAATCTTCATTGTGTTTGCATTTAGATTGATTTATTAGTTAGATTAATTAATATCTCATTTGGAGTAGTTGGACATCTATTTTGCATACACATTTCACCACCCTTCAAAGTGTGTTTCAAGGTTGATCTTGCCAACATTTCCATCCACATCATACATGCTTCTTATCCTCCTATCCATTATCCAACACCTACTCTCCATCTTTCCATGCCTCTTTTTCAATATATGGCATAAAACCTTAACCACAATCTACCTTTATCCTTCATATCTATCCTTTTTCATCACCTTATAGATATTTTTGAGAATACTAGCCATAGACATGGCTTATTATATCATATATTTTAGAAGAGTGTTGTCCAAAGATCCAGATGTTGGAGAAATATTGAAAAATACAAAAAAAAAGAAGAGAGAAAACATACAAAAAAAAAGAAAGAAAGAGTGCCTTGGTGAAAACCTGGTAAATAGTCATCTTGGTAGAAAAAGTAAAGAGAAATAAATTCATCCTATGATGAAAACCACTTCTTTTGGTGCCTTGGACAAGTGTCATGATAAAAACTTGGCAAACAGGCGTCATGCATAATTCCTCCTTCTTGCACTCTACACTTGGGGGGAAGTTTCATCCATGCTATCCTCCATATTCCATATCCTACCATTTATCTCACTTGCATCCACATTCCCTCTTTCACCTTTGATCTTGACAAGGTTGAATGTATCCATGAGCATTAAGCGTCTTGACATTGGTTATCCTTTCCATCAACTTATTCACTTGTTGCATCCATGCTACCCTATCATGATCTTGCTTATCCCAAATCCACATTCATTATTCCTAAGTAGTATTTAAATAATCCAAAATCATCCCCTCATAGCATCCATCACCCCTTTATCCTAATTGTACTATCCTATCCATATCTTATCCAAAATGATCCCTTGGTCTTGATCAAAATGAAGGACTTAAAATGCCAAAACAAGTTCTCAAAAACTTCTTGAAAGTCCACTCTTTTGGACCACCCACTTTCATGAAATCAGGTCATTATCCTATATTCTATATAGCACTACATCATTGGCTTCCATTTCTTATCTAAAATGTGTTTCACATTGCTATATCTTTTTTTCCTTAGCTTATATAATCTTGAGGAAATGGTCCTACAGGTCACATTCACATGCTTCATCCATCATGTCCTTTTCATTTCTAAATCCATCAGCTTGCTCATTCATCTTTCATGTCCTATACCTTGTTAGATATTGGGGGCAAACCAATGTGATCTTGCTTGAGATTTAGTGATCTCTAAAAATCTAAAAGTGAAAAATCTCTCAAAAATCTAAAAAGTGAAAATTTCAAAAACTCTAAAAAATAAAAAAAATCTTAAAAAAATAAAAAAAATAAAAAAAAATATTTAAAAATCCAAATATCTTTAAGTCTTTGAGCTGCATCTTGCATAAACTGAGCTTTTGTCATATTTTGGAAGTTTTCCCAAGCCCAACACATTTCTTTTCAACTGGGGGCATTATTACAAATTTGGGGATTTTATCAAAGCAAGCACAAATTCACACAAATCAATACTTCAAACCACACCAAATAAACACCTGACCCTTTGATTTGTTAGGATTAGGATCACTGAGAGGGGGGTGAATTAGTGATCAATCTATTAATAGTTTTTCTTCTTATCTTGAATCTTAACTTTAATGTTTAAGTACTGAACTAAATATCAATGCAAGTAAGATAAACATACACAACTCATAACACCAAATATGATTACAAGGAAACCCAGTGTAGGTGAAAACCCCGGTGGGAATTAGTACCCACAAATATTCTGTACTAGTTTCTTATGATCCTTTATTAGAAGATCCTTAACCCTATTAGGAGTTGTCTTTACAATACATGAAGTACATTGACCTTGTTAAGGGTCAGACCCTGTTAGGAGTATTTTACAATAACCCTGTTAGGGGTGGTGGACTCACTATCCAAGGACTCACTGTCCAAGAGCACACTGCTCAAATGGTGAAGGCTACAACCTTCTGGATCTTTGATACACATTGTATCTTCAAGGTGAACTGCTATTGTGACACTGCTTGTCTGATCAATTCCTTTTGTGTTTTGATGCTTTAACCTCTTGTAAAGCACTATAAAAATCTTAAATACACTCTGAAATCTTCTACTTCAATATCTATATCATCAACATATGACAGATATAGCTTTGCTGCTTTAACACTCTGCTCTGCTTTTCTTATCTCTAGCTTTCGCAACTTCTTTGATCACAAATGACCTTCTATAAGTACTTCCTCAAAAGACACAAACATTTCAGATTTAGGAAACCTTTTACCATATATTTTAATCACTTAACTAAGAACGCAACCCTTCATTAAGTCAGCGCAACATCAGTTACAACTACTTTACTCAAACTAAACAGACACGTCTCTTCACATAGTTTGCTCCACCAAATTAGCTCTAAATTCTTGCTCCAAATGAATCAATTCATGCACCTTTAACCACACATGATTAGATCACTAAAAATCACTAATCCAAAGATGCAAGTCCTGAGTATATGTGCAACTTCTGTACCAAAACAATCTCTGTCAACTCTTACCATGATCTTTATCCTGTTCTGGCATTCACTGGCTGTACCTCTTCAAATGGTTGTATCTTCTTCATACTTTTAGATCTGATCATGCTCTCTTATAATTACCATGTACACATACTCATAATCTTATCTTCCAAGGCACATAGCATTTTAATAACAAATGAACACACGCTAATCAAAACTATAACAGTCTGTTCCTTACTCTGTCCTGTTCTACCCTTTACTGTCTCAGTCACTTCATCTTGCTATAAATTCATCATACTTTCAGATCTGATCATGCTCTCTTAGAATTATCATGAATACATACTTACAATCTTATCTTCAAAGGTACATGCCCTAACCCGGTCATATGCACGTGCATTGATTCTCTGTTCTTTTGGTACTTTGTTAACTGTCCAGTCTTCTGTACTTAGCCAATTTCTAATCTTCTGATAATGTGTGCTAACTCCAAGAATTCATATGACTTTTTTTCCATAATGAAAACACTAAATAGATTCATATACTCTAGTATATTCAACTTTCCAACAATCTCCCCCTTTGTCATTAATGGCAACAAAGGAATATGGTGAAGTTACTATTTGTACTCTTATACAAAAACTCTATATCTTATATCTCCCTCTTATCATATACCAGACTCCATATTATTCATACTCTACTCCCCCTTTGAAATTAATGACAAAGGTGCTCAAAAACACTTCTATGTACTCACTCAGCATACACATCTAGATATGCAATCTGCAACTTCTGGATCTCTTTCTCCCAAAATGCAATAATCTGTAGATGGGCGCATAATGGATATTGTAGCTTCTCCATCTTCTCCTAGTATGTGCTAGGACCTTGATCATATGATAGACTCCATATTATGTATATTATTTTTCTCTCCCTTTGATATTATCTTCTCTGCCTTTTGCTGCAAACTCTTTCAAGGATGCTTGACCAACCTTGAGTGAACTAAGATCAAGTGTAAAGTTTCTAACCAATTCACTGAGTTTCTTCTTCATATAATTCTCTTCTACAATATCTGATCTATTTTTCATGACTCCTTCAGATTATGTACTTCCCCTTATTTATTTACTCCCCATGATTCTAAGTCTATTATAGGTGTCAAACTTGACAACAATGATGATGAACTATCCATCAATTCAGTCTTCTCTTTTTCTTCTTCCTTTTCTGTGATATCTTAAATCAATATATCTTCTTTCTGATATACAGACTCTCTGCCTCTTGAGTACTCACAAATTTTTCTTCAAACTTTTCTAGATCAATATCCATTATTTCAATTGATACTTCAACATTATCAGCCATGAATGTATCTTCCATGTCCTTGGCCATGGGTGCAGAATCCTGTGGACCTGTCATAATAGTTTTATCTGATTTATGATATTTCAAATTATATCTTCAATCAATTTTACTCTTACGTGAACATTCTTTTGTTGTATTCACACTTAGATGATCAATAATAAGTATGTTCTTCCAAGGATAACATCAGGTCAGCTCCAAAAAAAATATCTCCAACGGCTATACTGATACTCTCACATAGAACACTGCTCAACAAGATTTTGACCAATTCCACTTCATGAAATTTATGCGCTAAAGCATACTGATAATTGCTTCCGAGATGTTTCAAAGAGTTTCTTGATATTAATCTCTACTGAAAAATGTAATTGTGACACTTTGCTACTCGACTGCGAGTGCTCCTTGTATTATCCAACCGCTTACTCGATTTGTAAGTTTTCAACTAATTTTTGAAATGACGTGTCCATGCTTGGGCTTCATTTCAAACTCGAATTACTTTGCTTAACAACTAACAATTATCAATCTCCTTTCTTTGCTAATGAGAACAACTGTAATGCATTAATAATGCAACTGCTATGGTTTCTATGATATCCAATCATTTATTCTGACCACAAGTGAGGACTTGGTGATCGCAAAGTAGATTTCCACCATTAATACTTGCCGCGTAGACACAGGAAGCAACTGTAACTTCCGTTCTTGTTCCTGATAATAATTTAGATCTTGTGCTCTTCCATACAACACCATAATGTCACCAAAAAATTGTAATCCAAGGTGTATACTCAGATGGTGAGTATACCAGCCACGCAGGGGTCTAGAGCTAATCAAGCTCCCCCTATGACCATGAGGGTCATCTAACCAGAAATAGGAGATGTGTCTACAGCAGATGCATCTACTACACCATTAACATTGTTATCTTTCTTTACTTCTACCCAAATCTTTCTCTCATCTTCTGTAGATTTCATAAATTTGATTTCTCCTGTCTCATTCCATAATGAATCTTCTCATTTTTTAGGGCTTTCCTATCTCTGTGCTCTTGACCTTCAAAATTTTGAGATGTGTCCAGCTTTTCCACATGAGTGAAAAATGATAGGAGGTCTGATATTCTTTGGTGCATTGGTGTGAGTTACCAATCTGCACTATCTAGCTGAATGACCATTGTAATTACATATCTAACATGTAATTTTATGAGTACTTCTAACATTTTTCTGAGGATAAATTCTTTGGTTTTTCTGATTCTGATTTCTTTGATTATTCTGAGTCTTGTTCTTCTGGCTTGTTTTACAATTCATAGCTCTATGACCAAATTTATTGCATGAATAACAATAACCATTGAAGGGTCTTAACTCTTTACAATCTCTTGCCAAATGTCCATGTTTTTTACAGGCATAACAAGTTCTATTAACTTGCTTGATTTCTCCTTTAGGTGGTTCTATTTTAGCCTCAGCAAGATCTTCAACTTTCTTTGCTTCTGAGGATGCCTCATGTGCTTTCTTTCTTTCTTGCATGGCATCATTCTGAATTTGTGCTTCATTGTATCCTATACTACTGGTATCTCTTTTAACCTTTTGAGCATGCAACTGTGATTCTATCAGATCCTTGTTTGTGTGTAACTTGTCAATGTGATTCTTTATTGCAATCAATCTAGATTCCATCTTCTCTTTGTTGTTTTTTAGCTCCAAGATTTCCATGTTTGCTTGTCTCGGTTCCTCATCTAGCTACTTGTTTACTTTGACTTGATCATCATAAGCATCTTGATTCTTACATATCTATTCATCTAATTCTTCAATTTGATCCTTCATAGATGAATTTTCTTCATTCAAATTTTTTACTACTTCTCCCAAATCATTTGAAGAACAATTCCTTAATTCTTTTTTCAGTTTCTTGATAAGTATATGCATGCCATTAACTTTTAGTTTAAGATCTTCATTTTCTTTTTCAGATGTGTCAAGTTCTTCAAGGGCTGCTTCAAGATTCTTTTTCAGGTGTTTCATTTCTACCTTCTCCATGATCTCCTCAAGTGGTTAAACTTATTTTCTAAGGACTAGATCTCTAATACCAATTGTTAGGATTAGGATCATTGAGAGGGGGGGTGAATCAGTGATCAATCTATTAATACTTTTTTTTCTTATCTTGAATCTTAACTTTAATGCTTAAGTACTAAACTAAATATCAATGAAAGTAAGATAAACATACACAAATCATAACACCAAATATGATTAGGAGGAAACCCAATGCAGGTGAAAACCCCGGTGAGAATTAGTACCCACAAATATTTTGTACTAGTTTCTTATGATCCTTTATTAGAAGATCCTTAACCCTGTTAGGAGTTGTCTTTACAATACATGAAGTACATTGACCTTGTTAAGGGTTGGACCCTGTTAGGAGTCTTTTAAAATAACCCTATTAGGGGTGGTGGACTCACTGTCCAAGAACACACTACTCAAATGGTGAAGGCTACAACCTTTTGGATCTTTGATACACACTGTATCTGCAAGGTGAACTACTACTATGACACTGCTTGTCTGATTAGTTCCTTTTTTGTGCTGGTGTTTTAACCTCTTGTAAATTACTATAAAAATCCTAACTACACTCTTAAATCTTCTACTTCAATATCTATATCATCAACATATGATAGATATATCTTTTTTGCTTTAACACTCTGCTCTGCTTTTCTTATCTCTGACTTTCGCAACTTCTCCAATCACAAATGACCTTCTATAAGTACTTCATCAAAAGACATGAACATGTCAGCTTTAGGAAACCTTTTACCATCTATCTTAATCACTTAACTAAGCACACAACCCTTCATTAAGTTAGTGCAACATTAGTTACAACTACTTTACTCAAACCGAACAGATACGTCTCTTCACACAGTTCGCTCCACCAAATTATCTCTAACTTCTTGCTTCAGATGAATCAAGTCATGTGTCTTTAACCACACATGATTAGATCACTAAAAATCACTAATCCAAAGATGTAATTCCTAAGGATATGTGCAACTTCTATACCAAGACAATCTCTGTCGGCTCTTACCATGATCTTTGTCATATTCTGGTATTCACTGGCTATACCTCTTTAACTGGTTGTATCTTCTTCATACTTGCAGATCTGATCATGCTCTCTCAGACTTAGCATGTACACATAATAATAATCTTATCTTCCAAGGCACATATCATTTTAATAACAAATGAACACATGCTAATCAAAACTATAATAGTTTGTTCCTTGCTCTGTCATGTTCTGCCCTTTCCTGTCTCAGTCACTTCATCTTGCTATAACTTCTTCATACTTGAAAATATAATCATGCTCTCTTAGACTTAGCATGAATACATACTTAAAATATTATCTTCAAAGGCACATGCCCTAACTTGGTTTTATTCACATGCATTGATGCTTTGTTCTTCTGGTACTCTGATAACTGTCGTCTTCTGTACTTAGCCAATTTCTGATCTTCTGATAATGTGTGCTGACTCCAAAACTTCATATGACTTTTTTGCCATAATGAAAGCACTAAATAGATTCATATACTCTAGTATAGTCAAATTTCCAACATGATTTACATCATTATTTAATTCCCATATGATCTTGACGCGACGTAATCCTTTACCTTCATTGACTTATTATTATCAGGATTAAAATAAACAAAACCCAAAAGATTGAAATGGATGAAGTTCTATTTGAAATATGGATACAACAACAACACTAATTTTTTGATGAGGTTTTGATTTTTCTTGAGTCATGTCTTTTTAGTTAATCAATGATGTTTTGACTAGATTAACAATGATGAAAGCATGACATATTTTCTTGATTTTGGTGTGACTGTTTTAAGATTGATTATTTGAAGTATGCCATTTTGTCTAAAGACATGACCATCAAAGAGTCATCAAGGAAATTTTGCATATGGAAGGGATTCAATATTTGTCTATTTACACAAAAGGATACCTTGGTCATTTCAATCTTCCATATCTTAATGCCAACATCCACTTGCAACATTGAATCTAACAAAAGAAATATTCATATTCTCATGGTTTGCAAGTGTAACTAGTGAGGAGTGTATCATTTTTCATGATTCAAATATGAAGGAAGGAGGTATTCAGATCAACATGGTTTGCAAATCTAACCTATGAGGGTTGTACCTTTTTTAGGTTCCAAATCTCGATGATGAAAATAGAAAAATCCATGCATTCTATATAAAAATGATAGTTAGCTGCATTCATATAGATTACTCTTGAATTGTGGTAGTTGTGGGATTTTCCCAAAAGTGGGTGGAAGTTAATCATGGTTATATCATCAAATTCCTAATAAATTCCATCTAATGTATGATTCATCAAATTATCAATGCTACATCAAGGATACCATCACTATGTATCTTCTCACCTAGGGGCAACCTAACCATCTGATCATCTTAGGGCAACCTAATTTTTCCATCACCTATAACTACATCTTCACCTGAATCATATCAAATGTTCATATCTATAAGCCTCCAACCATCAGTGTTCCAGAGGAAAGCCTATTTTTCAAACAACTCAAATATCAATCAGTCAAATTATCCAATTGATCATTTCACACCAATCATTTATCTGATCATCCATTTTCTCATCTTGAGCACATCAATTTGTTCATCTCTCTAGATCTTGAGAGAGAATTATCAATTTATCAAATAAATCCATCAACCTACCTATCCTATCAGATGGGAATCAATACAACCTCAACCAAGTGATTCTGACTGACATCAAGTGATATCCAAACATCATCAACATCTCTGAAACATCAATAACATTTTATCAATCATAGAATTCTCTCGTGACTAGGGCATTTTCAAATTGATTTTATCAGGAAAAAAATCAAAATTTTCCAACCTCAACCAAATCATCCCACTTCATTTTGATCAATTTCCCAAGGGGGCATCATATTCATATCAAGGATTCATATCAGAGTGTTTTCTCTTCATCATCACGGGAAACATCATATCATCAATCAATCCACAGCTGGGGCATTAAAATTTTCAATCTATATCAGCGGGGAATTTTAAATAAGTTGTTCACATCAGGTTTTTCATCCAGCGTTAGTGAATCAAACATCAATGGAAATCAGATCAGGCATCATCACTTCAAATCAAGTTAATCAATTATCAGACATTTCTTTGAACCAATGTGCTTCGTACATTGATTCAAAGAGGGGCATTTGTAGACACCAAAAATTGGTCAAGAAAATCAAACAAGGAATAAAGTGAGAAGGTCAATTCAAATCAAGAAAATTATGAATTAATTGAATTATTAAAATCCTTTTAGATTAATTAAATCAAATAAATAAAATAATTGTGCAACTGAGATTAATAAATTAATTGCATAGTTAAAATCAATTTAAATACAACCCTTTCAAGGGTGCACATGGCTAAAGAAATTAAATTAAACCATTTAATTAAATCCCTTAATTTCTTCATCCATCACATGGGATAAATTGGATCAACTAATCAGGATTGAGAATGGGAGCTCACATGGATCAACCCAAATTAATCCTCTGTCACACATCTTGGAGTTGCATCTTGACCACTCAAGTTGTACCCTTATTTGAAACCACCATTTAAATGGTCTCGCCATTTGAAACCCTTAATTCAACCAAGCCTTAATCATGGTTTAATCAAATCTACCCCCTACCCTTAGAAAATCCTTTAAATAGAAGCCAATTTTGATGCATTTAATATCACACACACTCATGAAGCAAAGAATCATCACTATAGTAAAATAGAATTTTAATTCATAGCAATTACATGTTAGGATTTGCATTGTAGTGAGTAATTTGAGCTAAACAGGCATAATCTTGATCAAATAGATTCAATTCTCATTCTAGGACTATAATTTATGGATACTTTAAGCTGAGAGCATCATTTTTATTTCCTAGTTAGAGAGCCATGAGATGTTCAATTGTTGATTTCAATTTAATTAGCTAATATTTTTTAAATCTTTGTTGAATTGATAGATACAATACTAATCTCATGAAGGTAATAATTTTATATACACACCTGGATTGACACATTTAGGTATAAAATAAGGAGGCCAACATAATGCCAATCTAAATCAAACATGAATAATTTATGTCCTAATTCTAAACCACAACTTTACCCAACATTTTTGGTGTTGTTGTCGGGGAAAGGTACTAAAGGCATGAAATTATAGTGAGTTAAGTTACGACCAATATCTCTTGAGGAAATCTTGTACAAATGTCAATCTTATTTAGGTAAATACTCTTTATTTGTGTTTTTATAAGCCATATAGGTGCATGAATAGATATAGGGATACTAAAGGTAGATGTGTAAATAAATATTAAGCAAGTACCTCAAAATTGCAAAAACCAAAAACAGAGAAAAATCCATTAGTAGAAGGAAAATTTAAGCAATTCAAGTCTGGTCTAGAAAATAGTGTCACAAAACCATACATTGTCAAGTCCTCACCAAGCACATTTTAGTTTGTGACCAAGAACCTACAAAAGACATCCTACACTATTTCTCCTGATTTTTCCAAGAAAAATGAAGATTATTTCAAGTTGCATTTAAGTAAGTCTATGGAAACACCATTTTTCAATTCACTGGACTCCTTGGGGTCTTGCAAATCTTATAGCATTTGAACTAAATATGGGTGACAATAATGGTGGTAACCTTGGTGGTAGCAGCATTGTACGAGAAAACATTGGTGGACACAATAAAATTGGTCCTAGGCATGATAGAGCATTGGTGCATAATAATCTCATTATGTTTGAATTTCCCATTGCTCATCCTGCAAACAATTCTCCAATCAAGAATATACCACACTCAAATTTTCCTATTTTTATAGATCTTATATTTGAAGATATTGACATGTTTTAATTTTAATTTTATGTTCTATGTCACAACTATGATTATCAAAGTGATGCACAAAATCTTAAGCTATTTCCAGCCATGTTCAAGGATGTGACATTAAAATGGCTTGTGAGTCTCAGGAATATCAGAATGTGGGATTAAATGAAGGAAACATTCTAAAAAAAATATCAATAATATCGTAAGATGAAATAAGTATGGGATGAGATTTTCCACATGGTACAAAAAGAAGATAAATCAGTGGAAGATTTCCTTGAACATGTTGTGTTTAGCTTACAAAGATCATGATGACCAGATCAAACTCTTGATACTATTAAAATTTTATTTCATATGGGAATTAGAGATGAAAATACAGATGCACTGGATTTAATAGAGAAATGTGACATCTCTAAGTTAAGTTTTGATGAGATTTATGACATATGCAGGAATAACTCAAGATCACAGTGTTCGGTGAGGAATTACTCAAGTAAGTTTCCTTCTTTGGGAAATGCATCAGGTATCACAAAGCTTGAGATAGGTAATTTAATTGAAGATCTAAAAAATAATTTGTTAAATCATATGGTTAATCAAATTGATACACTTTATACTTGTAAGAAGTAGGAAGAAGATAAAAAGGATCTGATTCTATTTTGTCTGACTTGTCATAAGAAACATGGTAGTGAGGATTGCCTTATAATACAAAAAATATATCTTCCTTGGAAGAAGTCAGAAAAAACTCCTTCCAAAGGTTTTTTCCTATAGGTATACCTGATATGGAGTATTCTTAATAACCAATATATTGTATGGCTCCTAGGAAACCTTTTCCTCAACCAATGCACCCTAGTGTTGGAGCTCAAAATTGAAACTTATATTAAACCCTAAAAGTATGCCAATCTTTATAATCATGTTCAACAATCAATTCTTTCCAGCTGGCAGAATAAACCAATTAATTCCCTGCGCTTCTGGTTTTTTTGGGCCAATGTGGGTGTATCTCTTGATAACTTGAGAAGACTAATCTCATTTTTGAATTATTTTCAATCTTCTATTCCAGAATGGCATGATCTTCTGAAATAGATTAATGTATCTTCTACTCCTACCCCTACTCTTAAAACATGAAATTGAAAGTGGTTTAACTAGTTTGAGATAAAATTTGATTAGTTCCTTTCTTATATTGGGAAACAAAGTCAATTATATGTATCTTCACTGATTATGTATCACCTTATCATACAATGTTTAAATTTACACCTTATGTAAATATTTCAACTATTTGATTCCTTATGCATCTCATGGTTTACCCTAGTTATTATGACGTATTTGTATGAATTTAATCTCTCCTTGAGAGAACCATGCAGGAAAATCATACAAAGATATTAATAATTCGCTGACCAACCAAGAGTTCCCTTGATACCTCGATTGATATAAATAGAAAATCCATGACTCACTAAAAATATCAAATAATCTCAGCTATTGTAGCCAATATGACAAGTGAAACCAGTTTGAGAAACATTAATTTATTTATTTCACAATATAAGAAGGAAATATTTACATGTCTTTTAAATGGTATATATTACAATCATGATGTTTTTTTCCTATTAGCTCATGATTTCCTTCTTATATAAATTGAAGGAGTGTTTTAGATTATTTAGTTTTATCCTAAAACTAAAGGGCATAAAATCACTCTAACTCTCTTCAAAGTCCTTTAGTTTATGTAAAATAAATTTTACATAAAATGCAACACCTTATACATTGTTTAATAAAAGACTTTATTACCCAAGTGAAAAAAAAAATTATTTTCATTGCATCATGCACATTTAAATTTTTCCCTCTCCACATTTACATAGTGAGCATAGCACTGATTTGTTTTCCACTCGATCTTGTTTTTTCTACACCATTCTTTGGTTTCACTTTGCATAGTTATCTTTATATTGACATGCTATTACCACTCTATGAACTCGTGATGTACTTAGACTTTCTTGTATATCCTTTTCACTTTCATATTGTATTCACTAAAATTTTCTAATTCTTTTATCATCAAATTCATTTTCCTACATATTATTGATATTTTAGGGTTCTTTTCTCTCAAAATTATTTCAAAGAGACCTACCCTAACATTTCCTCGATATATTAATTTTTGATATAACTTCTCTTTTTGGTTGAACTAATTTTACCCTTATTAGATTGTTAATGTTACATCGATACCATTATATTCATAGAAACCTTACACATGTCTCTTTTAAATTAACCCAATCATTGCATTCCACATATCTAACACAATGTTTTCATATTTTCTAGCTTTGATGGTTGTTCATAGATTGTCACAAAATTCATAAGTCTTGTGTTAATGTGGGCCGATTGTATCTCCATGAAAGTTTCCAAAGTCCTTCCACCCAATTCATCTTATGTCCATACTACAACCTAGAGATAATATCCTTTTGATATATTTTGTTTAACTATTTGAGTCTGTGGCTATGATTCCATGTTGTGTGTGTGTTGTGTGTCATCGTTCCTAGTTGCAATGTCATTGATAAGATCAAAATGCTCCATTGTTGAAAATTTTAGCAGAGTTGTCGTCTCCTCGTATGAGGATAAACTATGTGTTGATTATGATTTTCATATCCCATATTGAACCATGGTAAATCCTCTCACAAATTCTTGACCTTTTATCCCAAAGGCAGACATTTCCATCAAGGAAGCCAATAATGATGTGTTGAGATGAACATAACCACAAGAATGTATAACACCTTCCTCATGTTGACAAGTACTCCAAAGGAAAAATATTTGTAGCTCCCAAATCATTAATTCTATTATAATAACTGAAAGGGGGGGTGAATCAGTGGCCTCAAAAATAATCCAATAAATCAACCATAGATCTTTATATCTCAAATATAAACCTCTAGTTATCTTTAGTCCTACAAGATGTATGCCTTGAAATAATCTTATCAAATAACTACTTCTTGGAGTTCACTGTTAAACCTTATTCTTAAGCTTTACCGAATATCATTCTAGTCTTTACCGAAATACAGTAAATAACTTAGTGTTTACATATCAATCTTGTTTTAGTAATGTGTAAAGCAAAACATCAAAACAATGAATCATAAATACATTTGACACATGGATTTTTAACGTGGAAACCCTGTTAAGGGAAAAACTACTTGGGACTGATAACCCAAAATTTTCACTCTTCTAAAGTGAGCTTAATGAAGGCCCAACCTTGTTAAAGGTTACAAACACACTGTTAAGTGCAACCTTGTTAGAGGATTTATCACTAATAGTTCATCACTTGATATCTAGAATTCACTATTCTATCTTAATGATAAACCTTTTGATACTCCTTGGGATGTATCTCAATATATAAAGGATGGTTAGATCCTACTGGGTTAAGAGACTTTCTGATCCAATGGTTAAACTGAAATAGTATACCATCTATTCATATATACAACTTAGACTTGTAGATGTTCAGATCTATTTTAAGCTCATTATACCTTTTTGATAAATGTTTCCCTTCAATACCTTTTCTCCACTTCCTTCTTCTAGGTGATGTTGTGCTCCTCTGTTACTCAGTGTCCACAAAAATATTTAGCTTGTTTGATCAAGACTGTATGAAGTCTTCTTCACTAGTATTCTCTCCAGCATATTATTCTCTATTCACCCCTAATTCATAGTGAATTATCTTGTCTCTCTTATAGACATAATTTCACGATTTCTAAGTCCTGGACTTTCTTGTTCTTGGTGTGATCCGCAATTCTCGCCATTCTTGCTTTAAAGCTTACTTCAGTTTTATCCCATAGATTTCTCCTTGAAAACTAGAATAAAATAGATTTAAAAATCTAGCTTATCTTTGGCTTTTAACTTTTTGATGAAAACAATGTGATCAACTAGTTAACTCCATATTTAGCTCTTGCCGGCTAAGTCTTTTGTGGTTTCTGAACTTTAGTTCTTTTTGGTGTTTAACTCCTTGTTATCTCAGTCTTGACTTTAATTGTCCTTGGGAATCTATGTCTGTTGAGGTTGTCTGTCTGTTGGGTAACACTATGGTTCTGCTCTTGGTAATGCTTGCTCGGTTTTCTTTCTCGGGTTTCACTGTGACTCTTTTCTCAGGGTTCTCTATCCATTGGGGTGCATTGTTTGTCAGTATTTGTTTTCACTTAGTGCATACTCAACTTTTATGCATTACTGATAACATAACATTTATCTCTTTGGTTCTTTGAATTATTTGACACTATGTATATAACCAATTAGATTATATCAAGTTGACATCAATGACAATACAATACATTAACTGATTTAATTTTTTGCATTAACTTTCTGTAGCTTGGTGATCAACAACTTAACATCTTCAAACATTCTTTCAGTTATAGTTAATCAATCTCTCCCTTTGGCATTGATGGAAACACACTACATTACTACTAATACAATATGAAGTATATCAATTGTATTTCATCAACCTACAAAACTTATTATTCTATAACCAATACAAATGTCTGGCTCTCGGTAAACTCTTCTAGCTTAGATTTGTTTCTTGCAGAGTGCTATCTTCAATATTTATTCCTTCACTGGATAGATGTAGTAGCTTCTAATTATGTCTCTCCCTTTGTCTGTTCCTCTCCTTGATCATCTCTTTTTCCTTTGATAGCAATAGATATACTCTCTCCCTTAAGTCATCTCTCCCTTAGGACACTTATGTCCCTTTGGATGATCATGATGGATATTTCGTATGGATATAACTCTCTCCCTTTTATAGGAATGCCAAAATATTTTCTCTTTTAGTTTTAATGTACTCCTTGAATTTCCCTTTCCATCAATAGTACAATGACTCTAGTGTCTGGTGAAGATATGTACCTTTCTATGTACTGATGTGTCTTTGTATTCCATCTCTTTTCTTGCATCAACATGAATGATCCTCTGATTGTATGTAGGCTGATGCAGCCTCCTAGTCAACTTAGTGACCAATAGACAAGGGTCGGACCCCTAGTCTCTTTCTTAGGTACTCAAATGTATCTTTAGGCAATGGTTTTTTGAATATGTCAACTAATTGTTCCTTGGATTGAACATATTCTAGTATCACCTCTTTCTCTTGCACTTGTTCTCTTCAGTAATGATACTTTATTGCAATAAGCTTAGTCTTAGCATGCATGACAGGATTCTTAGAAATGTTTGTTGCACTAGTATTATCACAATAGATAATCATTGGTTCAAGAATTTTCATATTCATACCTTCCAGTAATTATTTGATCCATGCAATGTTAGAGCAGTTTGCAGCAGCAACCTCATATTCTACTTCTATAGTAGATTTTGAGATGAATCCTTGCTTCTTACTTATCCATGTGACAAATTTGTCACCCATGAAGAATGCTCCTTCAGTTGTGCTCTTTCTGTCATGTAAGTTTCCAGCCCAATCAATATCTATATAGACTTGAAGCTCAAATTTTCCTTCTCTTTTATACCATAATTCATAGTTCTCGGTATTCTTTAGATATCTCAAAATTATTTTGACAGTAGTCATGTGTGATTCTTTGGGATTGGCAGAGAATCTAGAAACTATTCCAACTGCATGTAATATATCAGGTCTAGTATGAACAACATACATGATTTTTCCAATCATAGATCTATATAGGGTCTGATTTACCACGGTTGACTTATCTTCCTTTTTTAGCTTGCATTCGGTTGCCATAGGTGTTCCAACTAGCTTGTAATATTCCATTTTCAATATGTTCAGCACTTCCTTGATGTATTTGGATTGTGTGATATAGATGCTTGCATCCTATTGAAGAATCTGTAGACCAAGAAATAATTTGATCTCCCCAAACATTGACATCTCAAACTCTTTTCTCATTTCATTAGCAAAATATTTATATAGCATATCATTACCCCTAAATATGATATCATCAACAAATATTTCAGCAATCAAAATGTTATCATCAGTATCTTCCTTTAAATACATATTTCCATTTTCACTTGTTATTACAAATCCAAAACTTATGAGATAGGAGTGAAGTCTTTCATACCATGCTCTTGGTGCTTTTTTTAATCCATATAAGGCTTTCTGTAGTCTAAAAACCATGTTTCTCTTGTTAGGATCAAACAACCCTTCTGTTTGTTCAATGTATACCTCTTCTTCTAGTATTCCATTTAGGAATGCAAATTTGACATCCATTTGGTATACCTTGAATCCTTTGAATGCAACATAAGCAAGTATAATTATGAATCCTTCTATTCTAGAAATTGGTGCAAAGGTTTCTCCATATTCAATGCCTTCTTCTTGTGCATACCCCTTGCATACTAATCTTTCTTTGTTCCTTGTGACTTCTCCATTCTTATTCAGCTTATTTTTTAATATCCATTTGGTACCAATGACATTCTTGTCATCTATTCTAGGTACTAATATCCATGTTCTGTTCTTCTCAATATTTTTTATCTCTTTATTCATAGCACTGACCCATTCTTTATTTTCAAGTGCAGTATTAACATATTTAGGCTCAAAATCACAAATTAAACATCTAGTGTTCAGTGACTTACTTCTTGTTCTCATTCTAGCCTTCTTGTCTCCTGTGATCTGATTCTATGGATGGTGTCTTCTGAAATACTTAGAAAGTACCAGTTCAACTCTTTGTTCATCATTTTTATCATCATTTTTACCTTCGTTCTGATCTCCATCGCTTGGAACATCATTTTGAGTAAATTCCTGATTTTTGGTGTTTGCAGCCTGATGCTCGGGTGCATTGTTCTATTGGTTGGGAGCAATAAATTGTTGCTCAGATAGAGTATCAGGTTCTTCATTGTATACAAACATTGTGTAGTCTTCTAGTTCTTTTCTTCTTTCCTCATCATTTTTCTCAGTAAATTCATCTATTTTGACATTTTCACTCTCGATGATTTTTTTAGAGGACTTGTTAAGACATTTATAAGCCTTGCTTTTGGTAGAATACCCTAGAAAGATTCCTTCTTCACATTTGGAGTCAAGCTTTCCATTTCTATCATCTTTCAAAATATAACATTGACTTCCAAATATTCTGAAGTAACTTACATTGGGTGTGTATTCATACCATAACTCATAAGGTGTCTTTATGGTGTCTTTCTTTAATTGAAATTTTTTCAATGTGTAGATGGCAGTACTGACAGCTTCCCTCCAGAATTTTTGAGTGATGCCTTTTTCAATCATCACTTTTCTTGTACAATCAACAATGGATATGTTCCTTCTTTCAACAGTCCTATTTTTTTGTGGTGTTCTTGGTGCAGAAACCTATCTTTTAATTCCATGCTCATTACAAAAGTTAGTGAATTCATCATAAATAAATTCTCCTCCTCTATCTGATCTTAAACATTTTAGTTCCTTACCACTTTGTTTTTCTACAATATATTTATACCATTTAAACATCTTGAATGTTATGATTTCTCTTTAATGAACATAACTATCATCATTCTAGAATAATCATCTACAAAGATAATGAAGTATCTATCACCATAGTAACTCTTTGTTCTCATTGGTCCACATAGATCAGTATGGAATAATTATATAATAGCATTAGATGTATGGGTTTTTCTCTTGAAACTATACTTTGTCATTTTACCTTTTTGACAATTCTTACACATGATATGCTCGGGCTTTGACATGCTCGGTAATCCTCTCACTTTCCTTTTATTGCTTATCTTAATCATGTTGTCAAAATTCACATGCCATAGCCTTGTATGCCACAACCATATGTCTTTGTTTCTATCCATTAAACAAGTGGTATTAATATCATCAAGATAGAATAGGTTACCTTTTGTCTGTTCACCAGTTCCGAACAACCTTCCTAATTCATTAAAGATCTTTGTGTAGACACCCTAAAGTGGACAGGATTGCGACTTTACATTAAAAACACTAATTTTTATCTATTAATTAATGGTTTTTTAATCGTTGATTAATCATCTATTTTCCTCTAAATTCATTTTCCAAATCATCTAATCAAATTCCCAAAATTAATTAAATAATTAATTTTATTTAATTAATTAAATTAAATTTCCTATAGTTTAAATTGAAAGATTTAAACTTACTAATTAAATTCTTCCAATTAAATTAATTTAATTTCATTCAATAAAGCAATTCTAAATCAAAAAGAATTCAATTATGTCACATGTTGAAAACTTTAATTACATAAATAAATTAAATATTTATTTATTTTCAAAGAGATAATCCTTAATCAGATCACATGGGTTACTCCACCCATCTCTCTAGTTCACATGGGTAACTCCACCCACCTCTTTAGTTCTAAAAGGTAACTCACAATTAGCTCTTCAGTCAAAACCTCTATCTCCTCTCTCCTAGTTGAAGAGGTGGAGTTTACTGATGGCTTCTCCAGTTCCCTTTAATCTCAACCATTCATCTCCCTATCTCTAGGATTGATCTCAACTGTTCATATCATCCTCAATTCCTATATAATAAACCCTTCATAACCATTTGAAGGATCTAGGATTTCAAGCTCACATGTTCCATTATGCTATCAGATTGGTTCTAGCATTCAAAGCCATCTTGTGATCACACATTTCAATAGCATATTCTAGACGCTCCCAAGTCATAGATTTTGTGCACACAAATACTAAGCATCAAAAATAGCATTTTGGAAGGAGTAGAGAGAGACAATAGAAGATTCAAGAAATTGGGTTTGCATTCATTTGTTTTCCTTTATTTGCTTGTATATTTTATTGATACATTAAGTATTCTTTATTAGTAGTTTTTGTATTGATTTCCATATTGCAAACCGGTGCTACTAACCCTCATCATTGGAAATCGAAGGAACCACGAATTTGACATGCGTACATTTTGGTGAACCCAACATGAAGCAAACAGCCTAAATATCTCTTGCAAACAACAGACAGAATCCTTTAGCCTCAACCGTATGATTATGGACTTCATTTTCCATCATTTTTTGATATTTGTGTAATTTCACAATTGTTGGTGTTTTTCTGCAATTGACAAAATAGTGTCGCAATTGACTGGTTTAATACCGTAATTGATAGCAGGCTTTTGCATTTATTTTATGTCACCTTCTGAGTCTTTTTTTTTCTTTCTTTATGCCACAAGTATTGGTATTTCACCGCAATTGTTTTTAGATTGCCGCAATCAAAAAGAATTTGTTGCAATTGACCGATCCAGACCGCAATTGACTATGTTTGGCCGTATTGAGAAGTACTTTTCCACAATCGCCTACATTTTTCCACAACTGTCTGTTATTTACCGCAATAACCAGTGCATTACCGCAATCACCTAAAAATTTTCTAAATTTAAATTCCAAATCTCTGTTTGTCTGTCTGAAAACCTAATACTTTCTTTGTTTCTATGTAGGACTGGGCGAATCACTGAGAGCAGAGAAGGGTAAACATTTTTTAGTATCAATCATTATTTTTAAAGTTACACTTACTCTCATTTTCTAACATTTTCTTGGTGGTGCTAACTTGTCTAAAAAGAGAAAACTAAAATCAATTCACTTGTCAATTTGGGGTTTAAAAAGAAAATTGTATGCCAAACATCACAATCTCATACTTTGGAATTTGGCACTTAAAATAGACGTGAGAATTAAAATTGAACTGTTGGTTTCTTTTTATGTTGCAATAAAAATAACAACCTCTTGTCTTGTCTGTTTATAGAGGAGCCACCTCCAAATACTGGTTCATGTAAGAAAAGGACCAACTAACAAGCACTCTAACTTCTACTCTTTAGGTCCTACTACACCAAGGGGGGGATACCCTACAATACCTTCTAATATTTCTTATATGCTACTATCAAGAAGTAATCTCACAATGACTCAACATAATCGAGAGATACTACATAATTGGCTAATTACACATTGAACATCAACCATGAAATGGAGCATGAGATAGGAATTCACAACAAACTTGCACAAATGTAAACTTAATGGATTTTAATGTTTTTTTATAGGTAAACACAGCCAATATGCAACTAGATGTGCAATAATACAGAACTTGTCATCTTTAGATTAGTGCTTAATCCATTGGGCTATACTCTGACTCAGATACAATATACCAAAATCAATTATTCATCAAAGATTTTAGATCATAACACAATTATCCCAAACCCCTACTACTAATAGAATCCTAGCATGTGTCAAAATGAATCTATGCATTAATCAGAGCCTAATTTAATCTGATCCTAGATCAGAACTCTCAAACAAGTACATAAACATAGAGAAGAACTATGCTAATGAATCAGAAAATTCATAACTCACAAGACACATAACACAAAAGATATTGGAATCCAGATCTTTGTATTAAATTCAAAAAAATCATATTCCAGTATACAAAAAGTACTCAGAGATAACCTCTTCAATAATCTACAAAAGATCTCTCAGCTTTATTTCTGATTTCTTACAATTATCTAGTACAAACTATACTATATTCCCCTTTTTGACTGAAACTTTACAAATTGTTTACAATCTAAATTCTCCAGCCCTTTCCAATGATCTTGGGAATCCTTTTATAGAATAGGATTACAACAAGCTACAGACCATTTGGAATAAGGACAAAACAAATGACTCAGTAAAAAGGCAAAATAGCTAATGAAGTGATAACCACTTTTTTTACAATAGATATTTAACATATTTTGTCTCCTGGCCACTTGGTACTTGTAACTACTTCAAATTTGTTTGGAAGCAGCCACTTGGAGTTTTTTGTCTTTGATATTGGTGATGTAGGATCTTCATCTTTACCTGTCTCATTCAATATATTGGGCCTAATTGTCCACTTGCATATTGTCACCTTCGTCTTGATCAACTATAATGTACTTGTCCTTCCAAGAGGTATGCACCTCATCACTTGGCCAATTAAAGCTAATGACTTCATCCTTTCTGATGTTAATCTCTTTCCAGTTGACACTTTCCTTCTCTATTTCTTCTAACCAAAATTCAAAAAATGCTCTGGCTTTACTGACTATCTCAACAGTTTGAACAAACAATAGTGTGCTTTCTAGAGTAATAATGCTATTGGTTCTTATTGCTAATGCCTCATTCATTTTTCTGTGCCATAGTCCTTCCTATTTTATATCACCAATCTTCTTAAAAAGATTGGAAAACATCTCATATCGATCCTTTGAATATTCTTTCTTTAAATCCATTATCTTCCTAATGATGATGTTCCTTCTTATGTCCATGTCCATTAGTAGTTTGACACATTTATAAGTACCAGTAAAAACAATGTCAACATTATTTTCTTCTTTGGATGTGGTATGGAAGAATTTCAATTCTCCTCTCTTTCCCTTCCATCTATCCACCATTTGATCCCATTTGTCCTTATCTTCATTGTATTCACATAATATGCTGACAATTTTCTTAACTTGTGAACAAATGACAGTAGGAACTAATTCCTAAGTGCAATGCCTCAGAGTAGAATGTATCTTATCAATATACTCTTGTTTCACCCATGTCTCTGCTTCTTTAAATGTTGTAGACTGTTCAACCCAATTTTTCTTTGATTGTTCCATCTCTATTCTCTCAGCAATCAATCTTGATTTCACTTGTTCCAATTCCTCTTCTATGGTAGGATTTGATGGCAAGAGAGAAGGAGGGTAAGTTATGATTGGGCTTGATGATGATTGCTAATGAGGACCTTATGTAATCATCCTTTGGGGAAAAAAATGAATTGTTTGCTTACTGTACGCCTCTCTTCTCATGATTCGTAGTTCCCAAGCTTTCCAAAGGCAAGGGCTAGTAGCACCAGTTTTACAATGATAGAAATCAAGTACACAAGAACTACTAAAATGAGTAACTTGAAACGTAACCAATAAAATGTACAAGCAATGAAAAATAAAACAAATGAATGCAAACCCCAAAGTACTTGAAGCTTCTATTGTCTCTCTCTACTCCTTCCGAAACATTGTTTTGATGCTCAGGATTGGTGTGGGCAGCGTCTATGACTTGAGAAGTGTCAATCATTTGATACTTGAAATGTGTGTGTGATCGCAAGATGGCTTGAATTCTAGAACCAAACTAACATAGTAATGGCGTACGAGAGCTTGAAATCTTGGATCCTTCAAATGGTTATGAAGGGTTTATTATATAGGAATTGGGGATGAAATGAATAGTTGAGATCAATCCAAGAGATAGGTAGATGAATGGTTGAGATTAAAAGGAACTGGAGAGGTGGGTGAAGTTATCCATGTGGACTGGAGAGGTGGGTGAAGTAACCCATGTGATCTGATTGGAGTTATCTCTTTCAAGATAAATGAATATTTAATTCATTTATTTAATTAAAATTTTCAACATGTGAGATAATTGAATTCTTTTTTATTTAGAATTGCTTTATTGAATGAAATTAAATTAATTTAATTGAAATTAATTTAATTAGAAGAATTTAATTAGTAAGTTTTGATATTTGAATTTAAACTATAGGAAATTGAATTTAATTAATTAATTAATGGTAATTAATCAATTAAGGTTAATTAACTAAATAAAATGAATTATTTAATTAATTTTGGGAATTTGATTAGATGATTTGGGGAATGAATTTAGAGGAAAATAGATGATTAATTAATGATTAAAAACCCATTAATTAATAGATAAAAATTAGCATTTTTAATGTAAATTCGCAAGCCTGTCCATTTTCGAGTGTCTACATTTGCCCCTCTTTGATACGATGTGACTTGTCACAGTGTGTCAAAGAATTTTCAGATTTGATCATGCCCCAGCTTGCCCCAGTGATAGCAAGTGGACTATATGCCCCCTCAACAAATTAAGCATAGAAAATGCGTCAGATGAGCATTAATTTGTTGAGAATGTGAATCATTATATGATGATGATGAATGCATTCCTATGTTAGTTATGATGTTATTGATGATGGATGCATTGATTATATGATCTACTATGTACATGTTTTGGATTTTACTTATGCAATAAATGAATGCAATCTACCATGCACAAAATTTTTGAGTAATGCATGTGTTAGTTAGAAGGAAGTTAGTTTGGAATGTGATCTCTGAGATTAATTGATAGATATGAAATGATAGAAAGGAAATTTTGATTTTTTTTTATAGATATGAATTGATAGAATGGATGAGTGAGCCAACGTTGCCGCATTTCCAATTTTTGTCATCATTGCATCTTTTTTATTTTTTGAAATTCTGATGAGTGTCCAATGCATCTAGATCACATACAACCTGGATACCGCCATGACCTCTTGATAGGCGGAAGGAGTAGAGAGATTGAATAGAAAGAGAACTTACTGCACACAAATATTGACCATCTGGGTTTAGTTATGTTCCCTGTTTGAAAAGAATGAGAGCCAAAAGCACCTAGATATTGACCATCTGGATACTTCTTTGTCCTCTGAAATAAGCTGAAAAAAAGAAACCAAGATATAACTCCTATGCACCCAGAGTCCATCTGGATAACACTGTGAGCTCCTGATTCTGTAAAGAAAAGCCAAAGCAAACAAGATAGAACTCCTACGCCCCTAGAGTCCATCTGGATAGCATCATGAGCTCTTGATTGCAAAATAAAAGAAAATACCATAGAAACCAAGATAGAACTTCAATGCATCAGAGTCCACCTGAATACACCGTGAGCTATTGATTCTATAAACTAAACAAGCAAATAAAAGAGAAGGAATGTCCAATTCTTTCCCAGGGTTAAGCTTAGATCATGGAACTACATGGCTGCCACATAAGTGACAGCACCTACCGCATTTATCCTAAATCATCATGGCCCTAAAATTGAAGTGAACATTCAACAGACAACAATCAAAGAAAATAAGTCATGATCTATCATAGCTACTCTCCTCACATGGTGGATCCTGGAGTAGTGTAAGAACATAATCATGAAATATAGACTGACATTTAACTGACAAATTGACCTAGTCAACATTTTTTTATGGTTCCTCGATGCAGTTGGATTCTCTTGATTGGCTCGACTCTTTGGATAGGCTTGATTCGCTTGATTTCTTGAGTCTATCTGTATTCAGTAATAGATGACTCATATAAGACTGACCTGTTTGGTTTGAGCGTATCCATCACTATGTAAGATAATTGATAGGATTGATTGATTGATTGTGATTATTTTGGAAGCTGATCAAGTTGTGTCAGATGGGCCCAATCTTGATTCACAAAGCTCATGATTGTGACAATTGATAGCTTGGCTTGGTCACTAGTTGCTTGCTGATTTATTTGATAGATTTATAAAGCTATGTCAGATGAGCCCAATGTTGATTCACAAAGATTATGATTGTGACATTGATTGACTGGGCGTGATCGCCCTTTGCTCTCTTGATAACCGAGTTGGTTCTATTGCTTGGGATTTTGCAATTTTTTGATTGTTTTTTATGAAGATTGATTTTCTCAAGATATTTTGATCTTTTTAGGATTTTTTGATGAGTTTTTTATTGTTTTGGATTTTTTAAGGACTTTTAGAATCGCCCCCTAGTCTGGTGGACTAGTACTAACCATGGATAAGTGTTTGGTGTGTAGAGGGGTTTGTGCTTCTGGATATAGCTTGGGTAGTCAGTCTTGCATTTGAAGTGTGCTCAAGCTTTTGATCTTGGAGTTCATTAATGGTGAAGCTAGATTTGAACACTTGGTGCCTGTTTGCCAGGTTTTCACCAAGGTACCTACTCAATAGCACCTGCTTGCCAGGTTTTCACTGAGAGAGCAATTTTGTTTCTCTTTATTTTTTTTCTTTTTTTATTTTTTTTGTTTTCGCCAAGGTGCCTATTTTCAAGGTTTTCACCAAGGTAACATTTTGTATTTTTAGATTTTTTTGGTATTTTCTGGATATGTAGATAGGCGCCTTAACCATAGAGACCTCAAGCGTAGAACCTCTTAAGGTGCATAATGTCAATGTATCCAAGGAGATGATCTCCTTCTGTTGTCGCTAGTATGAATACCCCACTCTGAGTAGAGCTGACAATGACAAATGGTCCTAGCCAGTTAGGCTCGAACTTTCCTAGTTTGACTCGCTCTGCTTGGTTCTTTTGATTTTCCATAAGGACAAGGTCTCCTACCTAAAATTTTTGTGGCTTCACCTTCTTGTGATAATTCCTTCTAAGGCGATTTTGATAGCCTTGTAAGTGGTTGAAGGCATGTTGTCTTCTTTTATCTAGTAACTCTAGTTCACTGAGCCTTGCTACTCTGTAGTCTTCATCTATAATCAGGTTCTTCAATAATATCCTTAGGGATGGGATTTTCACTTTGAGGGATAGAACCGCCTCTGTTCCATATACTAGGGAGAAAGATGTTGATCTTGTAGGTGTTCTCACACTAGTTTTGTATGCCCATAATGCGGGACTAAGTTGTAAATGCCAGTCTTGTCCTGATTCGTTCATTGTTTTCTTCAAGATTTTCAAAATTGTTTTGTTTGTAGCTTTGGCTTGGCCGTTCCCTTGAGGATAATAAAATGAAGAAAACCCTTGTTTGATATGGAACTATTCACATAGCTCTTCGACATCTTTGTTTTCGAAAGGTGTACCATGATCTGTCAAGATAGTTTGAAGGATCCCGTATCGACAGATGATGTGGTTAAGTATGAACATTGATATATGCTTTCTGATAATGTAAGTGAGGGGAATTGCTTCCACCCACTTAGTGAAGTACTATGTTGCTTCTATGATTTAATTATCTCCATTAGAAAAGGTTGGTCTAATCTTACCCACTAGATCATATGAATTTTTGTAGATTACCCCCATTCTAGAAAGGTGAGGAAATTATGGATTGATGGATGAACTGGTAGATGGATGAAGGTCAAAGGTCTCTTAGTATGTCTTGAAGTTGTTTGGATGCCAAGGAATATCCATAGGATGAGATAACATATTTCTCTTCAAGATAAGGGACTGGACATGACAAGATAAGATAAATGCATGGTGCATTGATTGGCATGTGGTTGACAAGAGTGGACATGTCAAGAGGATGTTGAAAACATGTTCTACATTTTTTATCGGTATTTTCCAATCAAGACCAAGAGAGGGTTTTGATAGGATAATGATAGGACATGGATATGGAAAGAAAGATCAAGAATGGAAAAGGGGAAGGGATATGGATTCAAGACTGTGAAAATATAGGAAATATGGACCATAGGGATGTGAACAACATGAAACATATAGGACATGTGATACTTCTAGGGAGATCCCTAGCCTTGTCAAGATCAAAGTTGGAAAAATATGGATGTTGATAAGGTAAGGGATATGAGGGAAATAGGTTAATGGAGGAATTGAAAGGGATACGATATGATAGGAAAATATGGATGGAACATGCCCCCATGTATGGAATGCAAGAGGTTCATAGACTACACATGATGCCTATTTTCCTATTTTTCTTCATGGTACTTGCCTAATGTGCCTGTTTGCTAGGTTTTCACTAGTGGAAAAATATTTTTCTCTCTTTTTTTCCTTCTTTTTTTTTTTGAATTTTTGGAAGATAACAGACTCGTGATAGGAAATGGAGGAAGGAATTAAGCATCTTTCTCTTCAGATTGCAACCTTGTAATATGTGTTATAATAGATCATGGCTATTGAAGGTATTCTCAAAGATGTTGATAGGGTGATGGAAAAGGGGGATAAAATGGATGAAGTGGGATAGGGTAATGCTTTATGTGCAGGATTGGACAAGAGGATTGATGGAAGACTAGAATATATGTGTTGGATAATGGAGGGATTGTGAGAATAATTTATTTTGAGTGGATGGATATGTGGGAGCGAACAACATTGGCACACACCTTGAGGGGCGATGGAGTGCTAGAGGAAAAAGAGATTTTGGATTTGATGGAAGAAAAGGAGATTTTGGACTTGATGGAGGAATGTTTGTGAATTTTGGGACATAAGGACCCAAAATGGATTTGGAAGGTTGGAGGTGTTTAAATGGATGGATAGAAATTTTGGATGCCAACTTGGATTTTTATTTAGGATACTGTGCTTCAAGAAGCTTCTTAGGAATCCACATGGATTTTGATTTTTTATTCTTTTGTGGGCCCTTAGAATGCATTGTTTCTATAAGATATTTAGGAACCCATATTGATTTTGAATTTTATTTTTTCTCAAGGGGCCTTTGAGGTCTTTTGGACATTTATTTTTCCTTTTGGGCCATATTTTTCTTTGTTTTTACATGTCCATTAGACTGGACATGTTGATCCTTGACTGTAAGTGGATTTCTTGACTTTTGGAAGTTATGTTTGGCACCCAATTTGCTTGAAAGGGGAATGTGATTCATGGATGGATAATAATGGTATGCAGACTTTTTGGATGGGTGGAAGGTTGTCCAAGATGTGTGCCTTTTTTGACCTTGATTTAGAAAAGGAGAAGTGGATTGTGAAATAGTGGATGGAGGAATATACGGACCTAATATGGATGAAAGGGGTGAAGGGGATGGTATACATTTGTATTTGGATTTGGAAGGGGTACCAACATCTTGAGAATGCATTTTTTTATAGAGGCCATGACCATCTGAATTTTATATCATGCCCCAAATCTGGGCATTAAAACCTTTAACCAAAAGAACTTAAAACTTACATTTAAACATGATATATTAATTATAGGAAATGAAATCTATTTTAAACCTTTGCAAATTAAATTGATTTAAAGA
>MU228010.1:2335837-2362197 GCA_018584345.1 Thuja plicata
ACCATGCAAAATGAGAAAACCAATTGAGAATATAGACTATGAATCAAATCAGGAAGCATGCACATCAAACTATCACTTTGAAGAAGTTCTATTGGTTTATCCGAGGGACTAATTGTAAAATGATAATGAAACTATTACATGTGTGAAAGAAAAAGTACTTATCTTTATTTATTTTGAAAAAATAGTACATCCAGGTCCATGTTATACTTGTTGATTAAAAACTATACATATATGTGAAATTATATTATTATTGTATTCGACTCTCTTTACATTTTTCATTATGTGTATATATGTGTTTGAGTGGCTTTCACACCTTTTTAGGGTGAAAAGACAACTCTTATTACAAATTATTTTGAAAAAATAATAAACTAACTAAAAAATAATTACCTAACTTTCGGATTTGGCTTTGGTCAAAAATCCAAAACACCTCATGAAAAGCTAATATTTCTATTGGAGATAGGAAATTTGATTTCCCGAACTGGGTCATTTTTAGATTTTTAAAATTTGACCATCTTTATCCTCTGTCAAAATCATCTTTATAGCAGGTCTAAATTCTAGCATTTTCTGAAGGCTTCGATTAGTTAGTTCTATTTATTTTTGTCATAAAGCTTCCTTCCTTTGATTTTTTTTTTATGGAGAAACATGCTTCTTGATAATGGATTGGGACTTCTAAATTATCAAAATTTAGGGTACCACCAGGTTCAATGTTTTGACATGAGGGAGAAGGATTTTGAATGGGACTCTCTGGAGTTGGTTTGTCTAGGAATAAAGCATATTGTGGCATTGGATCTAGGATATCTGAGTTGTAAGAGGGATTAACATTGAAATCTATTATAGATAGCCCTTGGGAGGTCTCATCACTGGATATATCATTTGATAGGAATGGAAAAGCTTTCTCTTGTGAATCTTTAGGGGATGAAGGACTAATGGGAAGCATGGAGGCTTCTTGTGGGACAAATTTTTCATAGGAGATAGATGTGTCAACAATGTTATTGTTTTGGAATGGACCCCTGCTAGACATGGCTAGATGATTTTGATCTTTCTTAGTAATAGAATGATGTCTATGAGCCAATTTTGAATTAAATTCTTGAAAGGTTTAGATTGGTCTCCCAAAGATGACATATTTTCAATTGTGTTTATCTGAGAAATAATCGGTGATGGATTTGAGGAAATAAGAGAACATTCATTGACTTGTGATGTGATCTGAGACATATAGTCAATAGGGTAGGGATATAAATCCTCTAGAATGTAATACTTAGTTTTCCCCCGATTTTGCATATCCATCATTTGGGTTTGAAGGGTTTGTATTTGTTGTATCAACATGTCTGTTTGATACTGAGGCTGATGTGTGATGATGTTCCTCTGTGTTGTAGTAGGTATGAGGCTGTGCCTCTGCGTCCCTTGAGTAGGAACATAGGATTTCATCCTAGGGACTTGATATTGATTTTGCCACCACATGATTTTGAAATGGGGGCACATGAGTAGCATATGGTGGGTTTTGACGTGTTTGTTGTTGGGATTGGGAATGTTGTTATTGTTGAAATTATGGTTGATACTACTGGGGTTGATATTGTTGTTGCTAAGGCTGGGGTTGTTGTTTCTAGGGTTGGAATTGTGGCAACTGAAGCTGGGGTTGTTGTTGTTGGGGTTGGATTTGAGGCAACTAAAGCTAGGTTTGTTGTTGTTGGGGTTGGAATTGTGGCAACTAAAGCTGGGGTTGTTGTTGCTAAGGTTGGATTGGTTTTTGAATGAGCAAAGGTGTAGCCTTCGGTGGGCATTGATTGTAAGTTATACCTGCAGAGATGGATCCCTGCAGGCATGAGGTGTTGATCCAAAGACTAGTAGGAATTGACAGCAATAGTGGCATAGTTTCAAAATAGCTAGTATTTGATGGGATGGAAGACATAGCATGAGAGCTTGATTGTCTATGCCATGAGACCAAAGGGGGTGGCATACTAGTGACCATGGGTGCACTTAGTTGTGAGCCTATCATGCTTTGAGTGGAAGATGTGCTTGCTTGGTTTGTGAAATTGGTTGGATTGGGTATCATTTGTGCTAATGTGGGTGTTATTAGTGGTGGGAAGATTTGGGATAAAATAGGTAGTATCTAAGAGGACTGAGTAGTGTTTTGACCTGCGAGAGGGTTTTTGGGCCATATGGTCGATACACTGAATTCAGCGGGGAGTTTGACTCCCTTCTTGATCAGCATGGCTAAGTAACATTCAAGATTCCTCTCTGCAACAACATCAACTACTTGTGTGGAATAAGCATCTTTCTCTATATCTTTGAGCTCCTCTTCTATGATATTTTCAAATATGGCTGACCTACAGTGATTCTCAAAAAGAGAAGGACTAGTATTCTTGAAAGGATTGTCCTCTTGCTCTATTTCCCAAGTGTAGAATTTGTTTATGTATGAGTCCTTAGGTTGAATTCTAGCCATTGACCTATTGTAAGGCCCTCCACGGGGTGTTTGAGACATAGTGTGGTCTAGATTTTGTGACTAAAATAAGTGATATAAAGAAAATAGAAAAGGATAACCTTTCTAGGGAAGTTTGAGTTATGTTTGGACAAGGGTAATTCTAAGGACAGATGTTGATTTATCTTGATCTCAAAGTTTTGATGATGTAAGAATAAGATTTGTCAAACTTTGCCTGGGACAAAGTCACTGATAGAGATGATGATGTTTGAGATAATGGGATCAAGATATTTTCAATCTAAACTAACAATGCTTGGACAATAATCGTGCTTCCAAAGACAATATGATGTTTAATGTTTAGAGATTCACACAATGTTCTTCACATTTTTCTGGGATAGACACTGGTCTTTGACACAAAATGAAGAGTATGTCAAAGGTTTCAGGTCAAAATAGGCATAAAAATTTCTTTGGTTTAACTACGGCAAGACTCCATCGATTGCGGTAAAGTGAATGGTTGAGTGCGGTATTTTATAACCAATTACAGTAATAAATAGGTTGATTATGACAATAAACAAGTTAACTACGGAAAACTTTTGTCAATTGCAGAAAAATGTGGGCAATTGCAGTAAAGGGGAAATAGTCTCAAAAAGACTAGAAGATAGGTATCATTGTCTGACAATTTCAATTTTCTAGAACAAGGCTTCTGATTCACAAGACAGTTGATGTTGACAACCCTAGACTTTAACACGTTTGACTCATTTTGATAGTTTTGATATTTGTTTTTCATTTTGGAAGCTGATCAAAGAACAAGCACAAAAGACAATGTGTTTTGAAGAATGCAAACTGACATGTGTATGTTCTACAACTTTTTCAAGTTGCAATGTTATCACAAGGTCTCAACAATGAATAGTCAGAATAATCTAGGTCAATGGCTTCATAATACAATATTATAGGCCCAATGCTTGAATGTTTGTTAGCTCACACAACAAGTGTCACACTACTAGGACACGAAGGTCCACGATGTAGGTGCCCATGTTTTTGTGGTTGCCAGGTATTGTTGTCATGGAGTGAAGATCTCTTTCACTACACAAATACCTTGGAACACATATGTTGGGAATCTTGGGGGGAAATTCTACAACCCCTTGCACTATAATAAGGTATAAGTTCAAAGGTAGATTGGGTTGGCCTCTAATTAACAAGGTTGTAGTAAGGGTCCATGGCATCTATCCAATCAGTTTGTACATGTGTGACTCACTTAAGAGCCTATTTGACCACGCTGGCTCCTTAGGGATATTCACCCAATCCAGACTATCATCAACACACCTCACCTGAGCTTGGCTAGATAAGATGGAACTTTGGTCCACATCTTGTTTATATACTAATTGGAAGGATTACCAATTTAAGGTCATTCTCTAAGGAAGAAGCGAATTCCCCGGACAAGCCTTTCTAAAAAGTATAAAGGTTTTTAATCTAATAGATTGTGCAAGTGCACCCAAAACTCAAGACACAAGGTAAATCGATTAAGCTCTGAAAGTTTGAAATGTGAACTAAGCTACACCACCATACAAGCACAAGTGTTCAGTTTTAAAGCCTAAAGTAGGTGATGATTGCTTGTTCAGTTTTATTGCACCAAATTTGAAATGTTTGTTTGCCTTTGTTCAATTGTTAATCATCATGTCAATTTTAAGCACCAAATTGGAAAAGTGAGATTGTTGATGTTTGGCATATAGTGTTCTTTTTAAGCACTAAAATGACAAATGAATGAATTTTATGTTGCTTTTTTAATTTTTTCTAACGCCACAAGCTGAAACAACAAGGTTAGTAACATATTTTGAATCCTGAAATTTGACTAAGTCTGAAATTTCTTAAAATCCTCCAAAATTTAGATTTTGCATTTTAACTCCTAGAGATCTAAAACCACTCTCAAACATCCTAGAAGTATATATTTAAAACATACCTTAAAGTATAGAAGCTGATAATTGCAAAACATAAATACCTTCCCTCAATTGCGGCAAAGTTTCAGCGATTGCGGAAAACTTTTGTCAATTGCGGCAAAGTTCTGTCAATTGCAGAAGAATACTCTCAGTTGCGGCAATATGCAGATGATTGTAGTATGAATCAGTCAATTGTAGCATAGATCCATCAATTGCGCCACACTACCAGAAATAGAGAATTGAAAAATTACAAAAAATATTGTGAAACCCTCAAATCTATTGTGGCATTAAACTAGTCGATTGCGACGGATTTTCATCAATTACGGCAAAATACCAACAATTGCGAAATTACAATGACAAAAAAAATATAAAAAAGAAAATCTACAGCCATATGGCTGAGGCCAGAAAGTCTTGTCTCTTGTCTACAAATGATATTTGGGCTGTTTGATTCACGTCGGGTTCACCAAAATGTACGCCTCTCTTCTTGTGATTCGTGGTTCCCAAGCTTTCCAAAGGCAAGGGTTAGTAGCACCAATTTTACAATTATGATAGAAATCAAGTACACAAGAACTACTAAAATGAATAACTTGAAACATAACCAATAAAATGTACAAGCAATGAAAAGGAAAACAAATGAATGCAAACCCAAAAGTGCTTGAAGCTTCTATTGCCTCTCTCTACTCCTTCTGAAATGTTGTTTTTGATGCTCATTATTGGTGTGGGCAGCGTCTATGACTTGAGAAGCGTCAAGAATTTGATACTTGAAATGTTTATATGATCGCAAGATGGATTGAATGCTAGAGCCAAACTGACATATTAATGGCGCACAAGAGCTTGAAATCCTGCATCCTTCAAATGGTTATGAAGGGTTTATTATATAGGAATTGGGGATGAAATGAACAGTTGAGATCAATCCCAGAGATAGGTAGATGAATGGTTGAGATTAAAAGGAACTGGAGAGGTGGGTGAAGTTATCCATGTGGATTAGAGAGGTGGGTGAGGTGGGTGAAGTAACCCATGTGATGTGATTGGAGTTATCTCTTTAAAGATAAATAAATATTTAATTCATTTATTTAATTAAAGTTTTCAACATGTGAGATAATTGAATTCTTTTTGATTTAGAATTTCTTTATTGAATGAAATTAAATTAATCTAATTAAAATTAATTTAATTAGAATAATTTAATTAGTAAGTTTAAATATTTGAATTTAAACTATAGGAAATTGAATTTAATTAATTAATTAATGGTAATTAATCAATTAAGGTTAATTAATTAAATAAAATTAATTATTTAATTAATTTTGAGAATTTGATTAGATGATTTAGGGAATGAATTTAGAGGAAAATAGATGATTAATTAATGACTAAAAACCATTAATTAATAGATGAAAATTAGTGTTTTTAATGTAAAGTCGCAAGCCTGTCCATTTTTGGGTGTCTACTGTTATGTGCTTGAATGTGACCTCTAAATCAGGCACAAACCCAACATAGTCCTTACTCAATCATTCAATTTGCAAAGATGAACATGAATTGTTCATTTCGCAAACTTGATTGAAGTGACTTGTTGCCTCCTAATTAGTTGGGGATGTCGAATTTACTCTCAGAACGAGAGCCAACAACCTTGACCGTCGCTAAAATGGAGGATTTCTAAAGCATGAAAGGTAAGCAAATTTCCATTAATCTATGAAAGAAAATGCAATAATCTAGAAAGTAAATGCCATTAATCTAGAATTAAAGTGCATATTGATCTGGAATTGCTTGAAAAGATGATGAAATTAAGATACTAAATATGTAAGCAAACTACATTAAGAATTAACATATTACTTAATCCAAATGAAACTAATCTAATTATGCAACAAAGCTAAAAATCATGAAAATCAATACAAATTTAACTATAATTTTGATGCTCTCCAATTCATCCTCTCAAATGAAGAAAAAGATGTCCAATATATGGAAAAACCATGGAAAGAGGGTGAAGAGTTTCTTGAAAAGAAACAGTTGCCTCTTCAATTTCAGAAATGGAGATTGAGACAAAAAAAGCATGAATTATTTAATTAAAAGAGTGGATTATTGCCACATGAGTGACCTTTCATATAGAATTATGAAATTCTTTTTGAGGATAATCCATTCGAACAATTAAATAATTATTCAATTCTTTTTGATGTGTATTAGCTAAAGAGGGTGGAATTAATTTAATTTAAAAGCACTTAGGACTTTAGAATTAAATTAATTAATCATAGGGATTTTTAGCTAATAAACCTTGATAATTTAGGAATTAAATATAGTGTCAGATTTATGCAAATTTAGGTTTTTTGCATTTGAAACTAAGTCAATTAGGAGGAGAATTTGCCTAGTACAATAGGACTTCGATGATGAGAAAGCACACCAAAATTAATTGGAATTATAAGGTGCCAATTTTGGGGTGTTACATCTACACTTACCTTCAAGGAAGGCAATCTTCTTGTCCTTTACAATGGAATTTATCTTCTCATCATTATAAGCCTTCATGAATACATCATACTTTTCCATCAGGCTTTTGAATGCATCTTCTTGTTTCTCAGCTACCTTTAAGATCAATTTTTCTATTTCCAGAGTGAGGTTAGCTATTTCTACCCTTGAGGTGTCTGATATTCTTTTTACCACAAGGCTACCTGCATGTTCAGCTTGATCACCTTCATTAGTTCTCTTTTTGTCTTTCCTTTTTAGAGACCATATAACCAGTGTTGCATGATCTTCACTGAATTTGGCACCAATTGATGTTCCACTGGTGTGCACTGGTTTTGTTTCTTTTCTCACAATATCAATTATGATGGCATCAGCAATATCCCATTGAGGTAAGATGAGGACTCCTTATTTCTTTACTAACTCCCTGCCTTCTTCAGGGGTGATCTTATCAAACTTCTCCATCATCTCCTATTTTACTTCCTTTTCATTGTCATCCTTGTCTCTGTTAGGTTGACCCTCTTGCAAATTCTGACATTTTTCTTTGAATTCATCAATGTGAATTCTCCACAGGGATTGGATGAAATCCCTAGCCTTAACAAATTTGTCATCAGATAAAAAATCATCACTAGCCTATTTGGTTATAGGGTCCAGCTCCTTTCCAACAAATTTTGCTACTGTTAGATCCAATGTTTCATGCTTGGGTGCCTCTGGCACTCCTTGTAACTCCTGGGCTATGAAAAAAATTTATCCAGTATTTCCCATCCTCACCAATTTTTTAGCAATGCTTTGATCATCTATGTGGAGGGGAGACTCAGAAGGGAAATAGATATCACCATGTTGTTTCTATTTTCCTTCCACCCTCTACCTTTTTGGGGATGGCAATGTTTGGGCACTGTTATCTATTGGCCTTTTTCCTTTTTGCTCAGATGCCTTTTCATCTTTGGGAAGAATTGCACACTATAACCCCTTCATTGGTAGACTACATATCTCCCTGGTGGGACAACCCTACCCTGTGACATTCTTCTCATAAAAAACTTATCCTTTTCTGGCTCTGTTTCCATCACTTTCTTTTTCTTCTGATCTAGGGCTTGCATTATCTCCTCAAACATGCTCATTAGAGAGTTTACTTTCTTTGTCCAAGATGAAAATGATTTAAGGGATCATATGCCCTATCAAAATTGTGGATAAAATCTAAGGATTTTTTATAGGCTAACCACTTCTCCTTCTTAATCTCTTGTTCCATTAGATCAAACTCATTTCTTATTATATCTTCTAGGAAAATGAACTGATGATCTAATCCCAAGCATTTGGTTCGAACATGTCAATAATAAAACCTTCATTATCTGCACACCTTACCACTGATGTGGCTAATTAGTATAGCTCTAGTTATTTGTCAAACTAGGTCCATCCCCCTTTGGTAATGACAAAATGATGGACTCTTGTGAGAGTAGGGAAAATACTATCTTTCATCTTACCAGTTAAGGCTTCCTCTTGCAACCCACCTAGATGTCTAAGAATTTTTTCCAGACCAATATTGAGTGGGACTCTGTACGGGAGGACATTTGGAGTTCCCCTGAAACTATAAACCCTAATGACTGTTGAGACAGGGTATAAAATTAAATCACCCCAATTGTGAACAATCTTCAATTATGGAGCATATTCCAATGGTCTCAAAAGTCTCAATACATTTGCATTAAGCCTAGGGTTGTCCTTACATAATAATGCTCTAATCCTAGAGGCAAAAGATCTATCAAAATTTATGAAACTGACCTCTTTCCTGTCCCAAAACAAGTCAGTAATCCACAACTGAATAGGAATATCTTCATCATCATGAAACTTGGTGAGATCCATTTCTTCTTCAAATTATTCATCATTATTAAATAAAATCATATGCATCATCATGGAATACCATCTCATTGGCTTGAATATCTTAGAATCCTTAATGCCTATCAAACCTTGATGCATCAAGTCAGCAATGTAGGTAGCATAATAAAAAATAACAGACAAGTGGGGATGCAAATTTTGAACAACCATAAGCATAAAATGGATAGGCATCATTGTCTCCTCATCCTCTCCTAGCACATGGCACAAGGCACTATACGTTCCCCCAGCCTTACTATTAAAATAGTCAAGTTTGAAAGGCTCTGGTGTGTTAGGGCCTACTACAATCAGACCCCCTTATCTTTTTGAAATACCCTTTCAAGGCCTCATTCCTGTAGTATTCCTTTTTATTTTGATATACCTCTTTGAAGTGGTCAAAATATATATCATCCATTTGAACTGAGAGATCACTCAAATTGAAGACTTTTCTAATTTCATCAGCTGTGACATTCAACAGTATATTTCCATATGTATCTCTCAGGACCCTGGATACTTTATCATATGTTTTGGCTATTACAATTAACAAATTTGTATCCATGAACACTCTAGGAACTATCAACTTGCCTACATCTAGATCCCGTATATTTCAATCTGGGGAGGGAGCATTTCTCTGGCTATAATCAGTTTTGAATAGATTTAAACTACTTGTGTTGATCTTGGCATGTTTGGCCCATCTACACATATCATACAAACCTTCCCCGACTCTAAAATGAGGATTTACTGGAATAATTCTCTTAATCTAGGTAGAATCATTTGTAGATCCACTTGATTGTTGTATAAGGTCATCCCTTACATTTCTATCTTTGTACTCTACATTACCAGTGAATTCAATCCTAGGGGCCATCTTTTGAACTTAGGGCTTCTTACGGGAATAATTATCAGATTATGTCAATAATTCTGTAACTCTTTTAGAATTTGAAACCCTACTGGAAGCATGAATTTTACTATTTTATAGAAGACTTACCCGTTCTGCAATTTGTCACACGGAGCGCGATATTGCTGCAACTTTGATTTTTGCTTCAATCAATTAGATGATTATGGAAGCTTCAAGCTTAAGCAATGAATTACATGGATTCAATCAAATTAGTCTTTCACATTGAATTTTACTAAAGTGGCCACACGCTCTGCAATCAATTCACCTAGTTTGAAACTCACAGCTTAACAGTTCACTAATGACTATTTTTAGAACTTTAAATTTGGACCGTAGATCTTCAATAGTATCTCCTTCATCGGTCGGCTCTCATTACTTCATGGAAACAACTATTCACTTGGGACATGTGTAAGCATGACTTGATCACTTAAATGATAGATCTCATGCATCTTCTCCATAAGCCATTAAGTTATCCCTCTGGTCTTTCTTAACCTGGCCACAAGTTACTTTACCCTGAGTTTATTAACTGTGGATGCAACTTTATCAACTTGGACATGCGTCAACACTGCTTAATGGCTTAGATGCTAAACCTTACACACCTTTCCTTTAAGTCATTAAGTGATTCATCTGATCTTTCTAAAACCACACCTTCTTTACCTCATCTTTGTTTTGTACAGGGCCCACCAACTTCCACGAGTCATCATGACTTAATTGCTTAAACTTTAGATCTTGTGCACTTCGCCTTTAAGCAATTAAGTCAACCATGGGATAAATCTGCACTTTCTCTTCTTTTAATTCCTTCTTTATGACCTCAGTCGGACCCACTGGGACATGTGGCATCATGGGTTGATTTCTTAAATGATAGATCACATTCACTTTGTTATTAAGTGATCAACTCAATCGTTAGATCTTCTCTGAATTGTCAACCCTTTAATTTTCAATCACATTTACTGATAATGGAATACACATCATCATCAGGACACATGGCAGCACGGCTTAATGACTTACCTGATAGATCTTGTGCATCTTTGGGATAAGAAATTAAGTCATCCATTGGATCAAAAAGAATTTGTCTATACTTTAATCAACATTCGTTTACAACACCTAGGCTCGCCAATTGCCACGTGTCACCACCGCTTAATGGCTTACACATTAGATGGTGCACATCTTGGCCATAAGTGATTAAGTCAACCATTAGATCTTTCCACACTTTAATCTACATCAAACTACCTGCAATAGGGCCCACATCATTCCAGGGACACACGTTGTTCAAACTTAATGGCTTATAGGATAGATATTGATCACTTTGAGAATAAGCCATTAAGTCATCCATTCGATGAAATAGAATCTGCTCACTGTTTAACTGAAACCTTTGTTATTGTTAGACCCACCAAAAACATGTGTCATTACCGCTTAATGACTTATAAGATAGATATTGTGCACCTCAGTATTAAGCCATTAAGTGGGCTGTTAGATTAAAACATACTAGCTTGATAGATAGTGGTTTAATAAAGTACTTGTGGACTTTAGACTTAGGGATTAATAAAGGACCACGACATTAGGAAACTTACAAACTATTGAATGTAGAAAATTTTAAAAGAACACATGAAAAACACATGACTTAAGTGACAAAAAGGTAACGCAAAATTAGAAACCACTTCAACACTTAGGGTTTGAGGACCAAATTTTACACTTAGAAACAAGAAAGTAAGGGTTTCAAGAATTATCATAAGACCCTTTTGCAAATAAAGACCAAGGAATTATTTCTTTTTGGGAAAAAATTAACAGACCTAACATGAACAAAGGTAAAAAAAAAATATCTCAATTTGGTGCATTAAAATTGAACAAGCAATCAACACCTACTTTTGGGCTTAAAACTGAACACTTGTGCTTGTATGGTGGTTAAGCTTAGTTCACATTTCAACTTTGGGGTTTAAACGATTAACCTTGTGTCTTGATTTTTGTGTGCACTTGCACAATATGTTAGATTAAATACCTTTAGACTTTTTAGAAAGGCCTGTCCGAGGAATGCGCTTCTTACTCAGATAATGACATTAAACCGGTAATCCTTCTGATCGGTATATAAACAAGACACGAACCAAAGTTCTATTTTATATCTAGCCAAGCTTGGGTGAGGTGTGTTGATGATAGTCTAGATCAGTTGAATATCCCTAAAGAGCTAGCATGGTCAACAAGGCTCTTAAGTGAGACACACACGTACAAACTGATTGGATAGACACCATAGACCCTTACTACAACCTTGTTAATTAGAGGCCAACCCAATTTACCTCCAAACAGATACCTTATTATAGTGCAAGGGGTTGCAAAATTTCCCCCCAAGATTCCCAACATATGTGCTCCAAGGTATTTGTGTAGTGAAAGAGATCTTCACTCCATGGAAACAATACCTGGCAATGGAAAAAACATGGGTGCCTACATCGTGGACCTTCGTGTCCTAGTAGTGTGACAATTTTTGTGTGAGCTAACAAGCATTCAAGCATTGGGCCTATAATATTGTATTTTGAAGCATTGACTTAAATTAATCATACTATTCATTGTTGAGATCTCATGACAACATTGTAACTTGAAAACGTTGCAGAACATACACATGTTAGTCTTCATTCTTCAAAACACATTGTCATTTGTACTTATTCTTTGATCAGTTTTTATAATGCAAAACAAACATCCAAACTGTCAAAATGAGTCAAATGTGTTAAAGTCTAGGGTTGTCAACATCAAATTGTCTTGCAAATTAGAAGCCTTGTTCTAGAAAATCAAAATTGTCAGATAGTGAGGCCTATTTTTGAGTCTTCTTGAGATGGTTTCCCCTTATCCGTAATTGCCTGCATTTTCCCACAATTGACAAAAGTTTGTTGCAATCATCATTTTTATTACCGCAATTGACCTGTTTATTACCGCAGTCAGTGATAGGTTACTGGAATTGACCAGTCGCTTTACCCTAATCAGTGGAGTTTTGCTACAATTGACCAGAGACTTTTTTAGACCTATTCTGACCTAAAAACCTTGAAAATACTCTCCATTTTGTGTCAAATACCAGTGTCTATCCCAGAAAAATGTGAAGAACATTGTGTGAATCTCTAAACATAAAAGATCATCCCTTCTTTGGAAGCAATATTATTGTCCAAACATTGTAAGTTTGAAAGTTCAGACTCAAAATATATTAATCTGATCATCTCAAAATCATCATTATCTCAATCAGTGACTTTGTCCCAGGCAAAGGTCGACAAATATTATTCTTACATCATCAAAAACTTTGATATCAAGATAAATCAATGTCTCTCTTTAGAATTATCCTTGTCCAAATGTAACTCAAACTTTCCTAGAAAGGTTATCCTTTCATGTTTTCTTTATATCACTTGTTTTAGTCACAAAATTTGGACCACACTATGTCTCAAACACCTCATAGAGGGCCTTACACAAGGTCGAAAGCTAGAACAAAACTTGATGATTCATATATCAATAGATTCCCCACTTGGGAAATAGAGTGAGAGGATGATCCTTTCACAAATATGAGTTCTACTCTATTTGTTGAGAATCCCTGTGGGTCAGCTTTCTTCCAAAATGTCACAGAAGAGGAGCTCAAAGATATAGAGCAATACGTGTATTCTGTGCCAGTGGTTGATGTTTTTATAGAGAGGAACCCTGAACATTTCTTAGCCATGTTGATAAATAAGGGAGTCAAACTCCCCGTTGAATTTAGTGTGTCGACCATATGGCCCAAAAACCCTCTCGCAGGTCAAAACACTACTCAACCCTCTCAAACACTACCTGTGGTTTCTCAAATCTTCCCATCCTTGATAAAACCAACATTGGCATAGACGATACCTAGTCAAACCAACTAAGAAAACCAAGCAATCATATCTTCCACGACAAGCATGACAGGCTCCCAACTAAGTGCACCCATGGTCACTAGTATGCCTCCAACCTCGGCCTTATAGCCTGGCCAATCAAGCTCTCATGTTATTCCTTCTATCCCACCAATAAGAAGTAATATTTTTACCACCATGACGCTACCACAATCAAGCCCTACTAGCCTTGGAGTCAACACATCATTCATGTATGGATCCATCTCTGCAGGTCTGACTTTCAGTCAATGCCCAACCAAGGTTACACCTTTGCTCATTCAGGGACAAATCCAACCCCTGCAACAACCTCAACCCTAGAAGAAACAACCCCAGCTTTAGCAGAAACAAACTCAACCTCAGTAAAAACAACCTCAACCCTAGCTTTAGCAGCATCAAGCATAGCTTCAGCAGCAACAACATCCCCAACCCCAACAAAAAACATAGTAAAACCAACCTTGGGCCACTCACGTACCCCCATTTCAGAATCATGTGTTAGGAAATCAATATCAAGTCCCAAGGATGAGGTCCTATGTTCCTACTCAAGGGACGCAGAGGTGCAGCCTCATACCTACTTCAGCATAGAGGTACAATGCCACAAATCATCCTCAGTCTCAAATAGACATACTGATCCAACAAGTGTAGAACCTTCAAACCTAAATGATGGATATGAAAAATCAAGAGAAAACTATATCCTATGCCATAGAGGATTTATACCCATACCCCTCTGATCACTCTCTTCACATGTCTCCATTCCCAACTCACTTCTCGGTACCAAAATTTAACAAATATAGGGGCAATACCAACCCTATTGAGCATATTCAGGAATTCTTTGCTAGTTGCATCAAAGTTGCACATGATGAGACATACTTAATGTGAATATTCCCACAAAGCTTAGTCAGACCAGCAATGGAATGGTTCTCACATTTACCTCATGGCATTCTATCTTCAGGTGAGTTGGCCGAAAAGTTCATCACTCACTTCCATCATAACTTTGAGCGCAAGGTCAACATCAAGGACCTTTGTGATATGAAACAAAAAGATGGAGAGTCTTTTGTAAAATTCCTATAGAGATGGAGGAATACTATGAATAGAATCATGTATGATGTACCTGATATGGACCTAATAGTCATGTTTGCTGACAATCTAATTCTAGACATGTCATTTACAATAGAATTGTAGTTAGCTCCAAAATTTACACAACTCATTGAACGAGGAGTTTTTTGTGAGAAGAAATAGGTAAAACAAGGTGTCCTTGCAGATCCTACCCAAATGAATACAAACAATATTGCAATGAACAAAGCTAAGTGGTGGAATAAAAACAAAAATGTCACCAGCGATGGTGTCATTGATGTGAAAATAGTCAACTACGCACAACCCAAAGTGTCACTACAAGGTGCACCTATGGCTAACCAACAACCTATAGTACCCACACCACAAGTATACACTCAAACTCAACCTCCCCCTATCTAAGCGGCCACTGTGTCAAATATTCAACAATAGGCTCAACGCAAACCACGGTTTTAGTTCCCACAATGAGACTTCACACCATTAGGAGAGTCGATAGAATCATCTTTACAAAAGCATATACAATCCAATAATATCACTCTCCTAGAAATCAAGGAATATGAGCATGGTGAAATCAAACCAAGGTGGTACAATGACAATTATTTCTACAAGTTTCATCGAGTGAAGGGACACAAGACACCCAACTGTTACCGATTGAAACATGTTATCCAAGATCTGATTGACACAAGGGTCATCAATGTAATAAATACCCAAACAAAAGGAAAAATTGATCATATGATATTCAATGACACATTTCATGATCACCATAAAGGGAAAACCCCTAGGTCTGGTGGACAGTCAAAACAGGTCAACTACACTTATGCCAACAATGATAACACTATAAATTTCCTAAATCCTTCAGATAGCCATGTGGCTACCATCACTATAAGATACCTAGGTAACAAATGTTTTGTAACCATGCGTCATACAAGAGTTATCTTGAAAGGATCACCTTCCTCATCTTCTATACCATTCAACCCTCAAGCAACCTTAGATCCATAGACAAGCCTAGTGGATCATCTAAAGTGCACACCTGCCCAAATATCCATGTTTGACCTCTTGCCTATATCTCCCCAACATAAACAAGCACTTTACCAAGCCCTTCATAAAGCATCTATCCCAAGGGACATAACCCCTAAGAGCTTCCAAATGATGGTTAACCATATAGCAGCCAAAAAACATGCAACATTCATAGATGTGGTGTGTCACCGCATAAACCCTTGCATAACGATCCCTTGCACTTGCTTGTCCAAGTCCACAAAAGCGCAATCGGTAGAGTCCTTGTTAATGGTGGGGCTGGATTAAATATTTGTACTTTAAAGTTAATCAAGCAATTAGGATACTCAGAGTCTAGTATTTATTTCACAAGGAGGATCAACATCAGAGCCTATGATGAAGAGGGTAGATCCTCTAAAGGTATTATCATTCTACCTATCAGGATTGGTTCAGTTCTCAAGAACACTCCCTTCCAAATCCTAGAACTAGATTTGTGATAAAACATGTTACTAGGGAGACCATGGATACATGAGATGCAAGTTATACCCTCAATATGTCATCAGTGCATCAAGTTCCCACACTAGGGGGAAGAAATCATCATTGAGGGAGATCCAAATCCATTCCAATACTAGAATGTGGTTCAAACTAGTAATGACAACCAGGTTCCCTTAAACCAAGAGGCAAGTATCCCATCTGCATCAAATTCAATTCCCAAAGATATCATAAGAAAAGAAAGAAAAATATCCATTACTGACAAGGGATGTGGTGAATACAGCTACAAGGAAGCTTTCACTATCACAAACATGCCTCAGAGCCCAAGAACATATCGCATGCCACAACCATCTATTACAACAGAAACCCCAAAACCTATTCTATTCAGGTGTCCACCCACAACCTTTGTCAGATGGGGAGATATTGTAGAAGATAACCCATTTGTTCCAGATATCAATACATAGTTGTATCAAGATCCACAAGAAACACTTCAACAACCCCTACCCATATCAACCTATGGAGCTGGCTATACAATGCTGCAAAGATTTATGTATGATGGTACAACTGGTCTAGGGGAAGACAACAAGGATTAATGGAATTCTCTCTCCTGCCAACCCAAAGAAACAAGAGAGGGTTAGGCTATGGGAAACAAAGAACAAGTCGTATCACCCGAGACATACAAGTTGATCAAGAACAAATAGAAGAGTTACAGCGGGTGAAAAACTTGGAACACATCTTGATAAACAACATACTACAACAGTTTTTTCCCACTGAAGTGGGAACCTCTCAATCTCGATTAAACCTTAACCAAGAAACCCACGATAATGAGGGAAATGAGACATCCAATGAGTGTTCTAGAAAAACTGACTCCCATGAGTATGATTGGATATCCCTTCACGACTCTAAACCTTCAATCCCATACTATTCCCCTCGGTCGGCCACCTCCATACACCATGACAATATGTTTGACCAATTAACCATAGACGACCAACCTTGTATCAATAAAAATATCGATATCAATTCATTAGGTGGTGCATCCACATCATAGTCTAGGTTTGTCAGAACCATCTCCATAGTCCCCTTCAACCAAAAAAAGTCAACCTAACATGAGGGCCTATGTCTTGTACACCCAGAACTAATAGAGTGGGATCAACAAGGACTGCCTGATATTGATATCTTTGAGAATGATGAGGCTATCGTAGACTTCATGGGACTTAGAGAGGGAATGCCATCAGGAGACCATAAAGGAGGTTTCTCCATCAACCTTGATAGATTAGCATACTTTGGGGAGGAAACTCCTCTTTCCAGTCATAAAAAAAAATTGAAAAAAGAAAAAAGAATCGTCAGTAAGTGAAAACCGAAAGGCGCTTACTGGCACAAAAAATGATAAAAAGACAAAAGATGTATCTTCTAGTGAAAACCTCACTAAGCTGCTAGAAGATGGAAACTAGGAACTCCTCCCCTTGAAAGAGGAAAATTTGGCATTATTAGAAGAAGAAAGGGAAGAAATGAAAAAGTAAGCATTATTTTGCATGGTCCTACTCGGGCATGCCAGGATTAGATCCAGAGCTTGTGTTACATCATCTCCCGTTACTACCCAATGCCAAACCCGTCAAACAAAAACTAAGAAATATGCATCCCCATGTTGTATTACTAGCCATGGTAGAATTGAAAAAGCTCCTAGATGCTAAGTTCATAAGACCGATCCCATACGTAGACTAGATATCTAATTTGGTACTAGTTACAAAGCACAGTGGTCAAATTCAAATTTGCACAGACTTTAGAGATCTTAACAAAGCTTGTCCCAAGGACAAGTTCCCTTTTCCTAACATTGAAATGATAGTAGATCTAATAGTAGGACACCAAATGCTATCGTTCATGGATGGCTTTTCAGGGTATAATCATATAAGGATTGCGCTAGAGGACCAATATAAAATGGCTTTCACATGTCCTTGGGGAACTTATTGTTGGAATGTCATGTCATTTGGTCTAAAAAATGTGGGAGCAATGTATCAAAGGGCCATGACAACCATCTTCCATGACCTCATCCACAAGACAATGGAGGACTATGTTGATGATATACTTGCAAATTCAATGCTTAGAAAAGATCATCTACAAGTACTTGGTCCCATATTTGATAGAATGCAGGAATACAAGGTTCATTTAAATCTAAAGAAATGTGAATTCAGGTTCACAATAGGGAATCTCTTGGGATTCATTGTGTCCCATCGAGGCATAGAGGTTGACCTAGCGAAAGTCAAAGCAATACTGGACATGCTGCCACCAACTAACCTAAGGAAACTAAGGGGTTTACAGGGTAGGCTCCAATCAATCAGGAAATTCATAGCCCAACTAGCAGACAAGTGCCACTCATTTTAGCATCTACTACACAAGTACATAAAGTTTATGTGGATAGAACAATACAAAGAAGCGTTCCAAATATTCAAGGACTATCTACTCAAGTCTCCCATATTGGTGCCACTAGTTCAAGGCTGACCACTAATTATATACATCTCATCAACTAAAATAGCCTTAGGAGTGCTCTTAGCATAGCATGACAACCAAGGTAAGGAGAGAGCCATCTACTATCTCAGCAGAACATTGGTAGGATATGATCTCAACTATATGCCAATTGAAAATTCATGCTTAGCGGTGGTATTTGCTTCTTAGAAGCTAAGGCATTATATGTTGAGCCATCAAAATAAGCTCATAGTGCACATTGATCCTCTAAAGTATCTACTTAGAAAAGAAGCACTCACCGGATGACTTGCAAAGTGGGTAATGATCTTTAGCGAGTTTGACATTGAGTACGTAGACAGAAAATCCATCAAAGGGCAAGTGATTGTGGATCAATTAGTAGAGGCACCTATCTAGGACCATCAGCCTATCTTATCTAACTTTCTAGATGAGTCTATTCTTACACTACAACTGGCTATAGAGATATGGAAACTATACTTTGATGGGTCATGCATGAACCATGGTGCAAGAGAAGAGATAGTACTCATCACTTTGAACAATGATGCAATACCCAAATCTTTTAGACTCAACTTCCAATGCACCAACAACATAGCCGAGTATGAAGCTCTCATCATCAGAGTAAAGACAACAATTCAATGGAGAATAAAGAACCTTAAGGTCTACGGAGATTCATAGTTGGTCATTAGCCAAGTCAACAATGACTATATGACAAAAGATGAGAAGCTAATACCATATAGGGAATAGATGGACATGTTGCACACTATGTTCCAATACATATTTTTTGAGAAAATACCAAGGACTCAAAACAAAGTTGTAGATGTGATGGCTACCATAGCATCACTGATCGATATGCCAGGAAATGAAACCAGATTCCAATTTCTAGTGGAGCAACTCATGATGCCATCACATCAAGCACCAATCATAGAATCAATGTGTGTCCTTGTTGGTCCTAAAACCCCATGGTACCATTACATGTATAATTACCTCCAAACTAGTGTCTTACCTTCCAACTTGTCTAGGAACAAGAGAAATTCCTTCATACACCAAGCCTCTAGGTACACCATTCTCGCAACTACTCTATATAGACAAAGTCTAGATGGAACACTATTACGATGTCTCACTTCCATAGAATCCCAGAGAGCTATGTATGAGGTACATGAAGGAATTTGTGGAACCCACTGAGGTAGCAACAGATTAGCTAAAAAGATCATTTGCATGGGATACTACTGGCCAATAGTAGAGGTAGATGCAAACAAGTATGTACAAAGGTGTAGAAAATGTCAAATTCATGGAGACCTCATCCATGCACCAGCCCAAGAACTAAATCCTATCATGTGACCATTACCATTTTCTATGTGGGGATTTGATCTAGTGGGAAAGATTACACCATCTTCAGCTAATCGACATAAATACATCATAGAAGAAATAGAGTACTTCATTAAATGGGTGGAAGAAATTCCCCTCACTTACATAACTAGAAAGTAGATCTCAATGTTCATACTCAACCATATCATCTATCGGTATGGGATTCCTCAAACCATTCTGGTGGATCATGATACACCTTTCAAAAACAAACATGTTGAATATCTCTATGAATAGTTCCAAATCTAACAAGGGTTCTCTTCATTATATTATCCTCAAGGGAATGGCCAGGCTGAAGCAAAAAATAAGACCATTTTGAAAATCTTGAAGAAAATAGTTAATGAATCAGGGTGAGACTGGCATTTACAGCTTAGTCTCACATTATGGGCATACAGAACTAGCGTGAGAACACCTAGAGGAGCCACTCATTTCTCTCTATTATATGGATCAGAGGTGGTCCTACCCCTCAAAATGAAAATCCCATCCCTAATTATATCATTGAAGAACCTAATTTCAGATGAAGACTACAGAGTAGCAAGGCTCAGTGGACTAGAACTACTAGATGAAAGAAGACAAAATGAATTCAACCACTTACAAGGATATCAGAATCACCTTAGAAGGAACTATCATAAGAAGGTGAGGCCAAAAACCTTTGAGGTAGGAGACATTATCCTCATGGAAAATCAAAAGAACCAAGCAGAGAGAGTGAAACTAGGAAAGTTTGAGCCTAACTGGCTAGGACCATATGTCATTATTAACTCTACCCATAGTGGGGAATACCAACTGGAAACACCAGAAGGAGATCAGCTCCCTGAATACATAAATATCATGCACCTCAAGAGGTTATACACTTGAGGTCTCAATGGTTAAGGCAACTATCTACATATCCATAAAATACCAAAAAATCAGAAAATACAAAATGTTACCTTGGTGAAAACCTGGCAAACAAGCACCTTGGCAACAACAAAAAAATCAAAAAATCAAAAAAGTAAAGAGAAAAAAAAATTGATCTCTTAGTGAAAACTCAACAAACAAGCGCTATTGAGTAGGTACCTTGGTGAAAACCTGACAAACAGGCACCGAGTGTTCAAATCAAGCTTCACCATCAACGAACTCCAAGTTCAAAAGCTTGAGAACACTTCAAATACAAGACTAACTACCCAAGCTATATCCAGAAGCACAATCCCCTTTGAGCACCAACACTTATCCATGGTTAGTACTGGTCCACCAAACTAGGGGGCGATTCTAAATGTTCTGAAAAGAAAAAAAAAATCCAAAAACAAATCAGAAAACTCATCAAAAAATCTAAAAAGATTAAAATTTCCTGAAAAATTTAATCTTCATCAAAAACAATCAAAAATTTGCAAAATCCCAAGCAATAAAACCAACTCAGTTATCCACAAAGCAAAGGGCGATCACGCCAAGTCAATCAATGTCAAAACATGAGCTTTGTGAATCAGCATTGGGCCCATATGACATAGCTTTATCAATCTATCAGCAAGCAAACTGGCAACAAAGCCAATCTATCAAATGTCACAACCATGAGCTTTGTGAGTCATCATTGCACCCGTCTGACACAGCTTGATCAGCCACCAAAAATGATCAAAATCAATCAATCAATCATATCAATCATCTTACACAGTGATGGTTATGCTCAAAACCAGATAGGTCGGTCTTATATGAGTCATCTACTAACTGAAACCAGATACAATCAAAGTAATCAACCCAATCAAGCCTATCAAGAGAGTCAAGTCAATCAAGAACCAAACTGAATCAAGGAACAACCAAAATTTTGACTAGGACAGACAATCGGTCAGATGTCAGTCTATATTTTTTGGTTATGTTCTTACGCTACTCCAAGATCCACCAAGTGAGGAGAGTAGCTATGATGGATTGTGACTTATTTTCTTTGATTGTTGTTTTTTGAATGTTCACTTTGATTCTGGGGCCATGATGATTTAGGATAAATGCGGTAGGTGCTGTCACTTATATGGTAGCCACGCAGTTCCACGATTTAAGCTTAACCCTAGGAAAGAATTAGACATTCCTTCTCTATTATTTTCTTGTTTATTTACCAATAGAATCATAGTGGTATCCAGATAGACTCTGGGTGCATTGGATTTCTATCTTGGTTTTTATGGGCTTTCTTCTTAAAATCAAGACTTCACAGTGTTCTCCAAATGGACTCTGGGTGCATTGGAATTCTATCTTGGTTTTTTGGTCTTTCTTTTCAAAATCAAGAGCTCACGGTGCTATCTAGATGGACTTTGGGTATGTTGGAGTTCTATCTTGGTTTTCTTTTTTATTTTTTTTGGTTTGTTCTGAGGGAAAAGTGGTATCTAGATGGTCAATATCTGGGTGCTTTTGGATCTCTTTCTTTTCAAATAGGGAACATAGCTAAACCCAGATGGTCAATATTTGGGTGCACTAAGTTCTCTTTCTATTCAATCTCTCCACTCCTTCTGGTTATCAAGAGGTCATGGTGGTATCCAGATGGTATGTGATTTGGATGCATTGGACACTCTTTGGTATTTCATAAAAAGATGCGATGATGAAAAAATTTGAAACAGGTAGCGACTTGGGTCACTCATCCATTCTATCAATTTATATCTATCAAACATAAAAAATCCTTCCATCATTCCATATCTATCAAATCAAATACTAGAGAACATATTTCCACTGATTATATTATAACTAACACATGCATTACTCAGATATTTTGTGCATAATAGATTGCATCCATTCTATTTAAATGCATTCAAAAATATCAAAAAAATAGCAGTTACATACATGGTAAATCATAATCGCATGCATCCATAAATATCTCATATAAACATGCATTTCATTTCCACCATCCTACATACACATGTCAGTATCATAGGAAAAGTAAATCATCTATCTAAGAGTCTACATAATCGAATCACATTGCATAAACATTTCAACATCTAAGCACAATCATGTAGAACCATACATATAGCAAGTAAATCAATAGTTGCATCTCATATAAATCAAAATATTTGAGTACAATGAATGGTCATAAGTCAAGACAAAAGAAGGTGATCAACATATATATCAATAAATATTAGTGTGTCAAGATACAATCATCGATAAGCCTCAAAGTATACCAATGGAGATCACTACAAAAATGGTACATGATACAAAAATAAAGTCTACATATGTTAACAAGAGTTACCCCCACCCTTACCGCCAAGTGGACAAGGGGGTGGCATATTAGACACAGGTCTCTATGATGGACCAGGACCACCAACACCACTTCTCTGAGACCACTATGCTCTTCTCAATCACTATGAAGCAGTGAACTAGGAACTCGCTAGGCTGAAGGAATGATTGCCTCATAGTGATGGTGCCAGTACTCAATCTCTCTCCCAGCCTCCCGACCTAATCTACAAAGCCAATCATGAGCATCTCTCAATGGTAAATCCTGAACACTATCAAGATAGGCTCTCACCTCCACCTGAGCCTGTCTCTCCCTCTACTTTGCTGCAGTAGCTCTGGCATTTGTTGCTGCAACCCTACTCTCTAAAGTTGTAGCACAGGCATCAGATGAAGCAAGTCTGGCCTGAAGATCGGACAACTACTGAGTAAGCCTCTCAAGATTAGAATGATCTATGTCCAACCCTCACATAGCCACATCCATCTCTCCCTCCTCTACCCTATCCCCTAACCCCTCATCTCCCCTCCCCCTCAAAACCCAAGAGTCGTCACTATCTGCACTATCCTCAGTACTATTGCAAGTACTTCTACTGCCACTAGAAGCACTAGAACCTACACTCTCTACATCCAATGCCTCAACATCAATATCCCCTATCTCCACATCCACATCCTCTGTTATAACTCTATCCTCCACTCTCAGAGCTAAAATAACAGCAGTGCGAGGATGCACTCTATAGACCAACTATGGTGCCTCCTCCTCCAAATCCTCATCATCCTCAATGATGATGCTCAATCTAACTCCCCTACCACTACTCTTCCCACCCCTTGTCTGAACCCTACCACCAGCACCCCCAAGACCAGGATCATCTTCATGGTCACCACCCCTCCCTCGCCCACCATCCTAGCCTCCATCCCTACCACCTCCATCTCTGCCACCTCCATCCCTACCACCACCATCCCTCCCTTGACCCCACCTCTGATGTGGCATCCTCAAGATTCTACCAACAACCGGGAAAGAAACATCAGTTAGTGACTTTGGACATGATTCCTGCCACCATGCATCATACTATGGTGTAGTGCCTGAAAAGAAACAAAGTTTAGCATTAGTAACATATACATGTTTAGCATAAAGGATTATCCAAAAGAAAGCTACATCTAAATAGGGCAGAATAGATAACTAAGTATGGACACATCAAAACAAATAAATACATCAAGAAGGGGAAGAATCAGAATACATACTAGCATCCATAGTAGCAGACCTCCAAGTACATGTAATAGGCATGAGTCCCTGGAACTCGATAACAGCTACAACAAGAGGAACGACTGTACCCCAAAGAGTAGCATCTCTCAATCTACAAGAAAAATAGGCATATGAATCTGTAACATCCTGCCTCTCCCCAAACTTCTGCAACACCCTATCAATGTTGTGGAAGTATATCATATGCACGTGCCTACTGACATGGTCAATCAGAAACCTCTACTGATGACAGAAAGGTAAATGTACATCCTCTCCATCCCAAATAGGACAATCTCTGTAAGGCCTCCAGATAAAGTATGGCATCATATCCAGCTACTGCTGCCAAAACATCAAGTGTCCCATATGAGACTGAATGATGGCACTATCATACATGAATATATATGGTCTCCCCATAGGAAGTTCTCGAGTACCAAGGGGCCTACACACTGCAATGTTCTCCCAAGCCCATATCTGAATCAATGTAGCACTGCAACCAAGTGACCTACCTCCAAGGTAAGTATCATAGAATATATGGAAGTACATGTGGGATAACATGCATGAACCCCAGGCATATAGGGTATGATATCAAACCATACCACGTAGACAAGCACCGAACCTGATAGAGAATCCATGCTGGAGATGATCAGTACACAAGATCCCACAAATCAAACTACCTAGCAATGTGGACAACCTATCTAGATCCATCCTAAATCTAGACCATGGGATATCATAGGGATCGGACATCCCAAGGTGATCCTAGGGCAGCCCAGAAATCTCAGACAGTGCAGTCACACCAACGTCACGGCCGTACTCAACAAGAGCCCCCTGAATAGGAATTTGCAGGATGTGATAAACATCCTCTAGAATGACCATACACTCACCAATCGATAAACTAAAGGTACAGGTCTTAGAATGTCATCTCTCTAATAAGGCAGAGATCATACCCTTGTTGGTTGTGATCTTGGGAATATAGAAAATCCAGTAGAGGCCTAACTACCTAAGAATGTTTCTCTCAACCTCAGTAACCTAAAAGCGTAGAACCAAGCCTGAGGGTCTCAACACCCAGCATCGAAGGATAGTCCCAGCATACTGCAAAACAACAAAAAGAAAAGTATCAGTAACAGGTCAAGTCAATTCATTAATGCATGTTAAAAAAAGGCTTATCAGAACAATTGCGGCAATCCACAAGCAAATGCAGCACTTTTAAGGCCTTTGCAGAAAACAAATATCAATTGTGGAAATCAACTGACAATTGTGGAAATAAACCCGCTAACTGTGGCATGTTTATCGATTGCGGCATGCAATCAGCAACTGCGGCAAAATCGTAGCCTATTGCGGCACAATTTTAAATTTTCATAAAAACAATAATTTTAAATGCAATAAATGAGCACATTAATGACAGGGAGGACAAGATCACATATCGGATGTCCTGCACCAGCTGGCCGATGAAAAGTACAGACCCGATCAAAGACATGTAAAACACCCAAAATACCTGCCATAGCTCAAAGAAGACACAAAGAGGCAAAGAAAATAGGAAACAAACTCACCTGAATTGTCAGAGCTCCAGAGTGCAAAAGTGACAAATGAAAGGCCCTCCTAGCTATTTCTAAAGATTTTCAAAAAAACATAATTCCTCCAAGACCTCAAAATTATCTTCCCAGACCCCAAAAATTTCAAAACTCAATACCAAGGGCATAATAAAGCATTTTTCAATTCAGTCAGCTACCCGGATTCACAATTTGCACTTTGAACAAATTAACGCTCATGTCGCGACTTTTCACTCAAATTTATTGAGGGGGCATAAATACACCTTCTATCATTGGGGAAAGCTAGGGAAACATCAAAACAGAGAATCTTTGACACACTGCAACAAGCCACATTGCATCAAAGAGGGGCAAATGTAGACACCCTAAAATGGACAAGCTTGCAACTTATATTAAAAACACTAATTTTCATCTATTAATTAATGGTTTTTTAATCATTAATTAATCATCTATTTTGCTCTAAATTCATTCCCCAAATCGTCTAATCAAATTCCCAAAATTAATTAAATAAATAATTTTATTTAATTAATTAACCTTAATTGATTAATTACCATTAATTAATTAATTAAATTCAATTTCCTATAGTTTAAATTGAAAGA
>MU228010.1:2362426-2403271 GCA_018584345.1 Thuja plicata
ACATGGGTAACTCCACCCACCTCTTCAGTTCTAAAAGGTAACTCACAATTAGCTCTTCAGTCAACCAAACTCTATCTCCTCTCTCCCAGTTGAAGAGGTGGAGTTTACTGATGGCTTCTCTAGTTCCATTTAATCTCAACCGTTCATATCCCTATCTTTGGGATTGATCTCAACCGTTCATCCTCGATTCCTATACAATAAACCCTTCATAACCATTTGAAGGATCAAGGATTTCAAGCTCACATGCGCCATTACTCTGTCAGATTGGTTCTAGCATTCAAAGTCATCTTGTGATCACACATTTCAATAGCATATTCTCGACGCTCCCAAGTCATAGACGCTGCCCACACCAATACTGAGCATCAAAAATAGTGTTTCAGAAGGAGTAGAGAGAGACAATAGAAGCTTCAATCAATTGGATTTGCATTCATTTTTTTCCTTTATTTGCTTGTATATTTTATTGATACGTTAAGTATTCGTTATTAGTAGTTTATGTATTTATTTCTCTATTGCAAACCGGTGCTACTAACCCTCATCATTGGAAAGAAAAGGAACCACAAATTTGACACATGTACACTTTGCCTTTTTGTTCTCAAACGCAACTCGGTGATCTATGTTATTCAATTGTGAAACACTCAATAGATTATAGTTAAGTCCTTTTACCCAGTATGCATTTTCACATGTGATCATATTAGTTAACATTATGGTTCCTTTACCTTCAACCAGACAAGGTGAGTCATTACCCATTCTTACTGATCCACCATTATAATACTCAAAATTTTCAAAATTTTCTTTATCTCTAGTCATGTGGTGAGTGCAACCACTATCTATAATCCAGACATCATTCTTACTAACCTTAGATATGAGTGCAGTCTCAACATACCTTTCCTCTTCATCTAAATCATCCTTCATGGCAACAAATATCATCTCAATATCTTCATCAGATTCGGTGTCAGTATCTCCAGCTCTGTTCTCAGCCAGGAAACAAGCTTTCTTCCCTTTGTCCTTGTAGTCTTGGGTATCTCTTATGTCAGATTGTTGGTCACTTCAGTAATCTCTGTTATCACCTCTGTCAAACTTCTTATCATATGACTTGTCACTGTTTCTATCTTCTTTTCTTTTGTTAGGACATCTAGCAGCAAAGTGTCCAATCTCTTTACAATTAAAACATACCAATGATGATTTACCTTTGTATCTACCTTTGCCTCTCTGCAATCTTCTAGCCATTAGTGCTTCAATATCATCAAGTTATTGGTCATCACTATCACTTTCACTATCATTTCTCATAGTGTGTTTATGACTTGACTTACTTATTTTCAAAGAAGATTTGAATGCAGACTCAATAGATGGTAAGACACTGTTGTCAAATTTATTCATCTCAAATGAAATAAGTCTACCAACCAAACTATCTAGAGTGACATTGTTATTTGCTACTGCTCTCATTTCTTGTATAGCAGATACTCTAATAGCATAAATAGGTAGTAAGGTTCTTAGGATTTCACTTACCACTATTTCTTCTTCAAGTACACCTCCAACTCCTCGGATAGCATTCACTACCTCTTTGATTCTGCAGCTATACTAAGTGATGTTTTCTAATTCTTTCATTCTTAGGTCATCAAATTTACCTCTTAGGCTTTCTACCTTAGCTCTTAGTACATTTGCATCTCCTCCATCTATTAACTTCAATTTGTCTTGCATTTTCTTTGCAATGGTGCATGTTTTGACATTTTCAAATTTAGCATCGGAGAGTGAGGAAGCAAGTTCTATCATCATAGAATTGTGCTCATGCTTTTCTCTTAATTGATCAAGTGTGTGAGGTCCTGTAGGAAACACATATTTAGTATCCCAATATTGAGTAACATCATTTCCAATACCTGATAGGTGGAGTCTTATCTTGCTTTTCCATGATGAAAAGTTGTCCTTGTTCAACTTAGGCACATCATGTTTTCTCATCTTGTGATCTTTTTCTTAGGTCTTGAAACCTTCCTTCTAAGCACACAAGCTCTGATACCAATTGTTAGAATAACTGAGAGGGGGGTGAATCAGTGGCCTCAAAATTAATCCAATAAATCAACCATAGAACTTTATATCTCAAATATAAACCTCTAGTTATATTCAGTCCTACAAGATGTATGCCTTGAAATAATCTTATCAAATAACTATTGCTCGGAGTTCATTGTAAAACCTTATTCTTAAGCTTTACCGAATAGCAGTCTAGCCTTTACCGAAATACAATAAATAACTTAGTGTTTACTAATCAATATTGTTTTAATAATGTGTAAAGCAAAACATCAAAGTAATGAATCTTAAACACATTTGACACATGGATTTTTAACGTGGAAACCCTATTAAGGGAAAAACCACTTGGGACCGATAACCCAAAATTTTCACTCTTTTGTAGTGAGCTCGGTGAAGAGCCAACCATGTTAAAGGTTACAAACACACTATTAAGTGTGACCTTGTTAGAGGATTTATCACTAAAAGTTCATCACTTGATATCTGGCATTCACTATACTATCTTCATAATGAACCTTTTGATACTCCTTGGGATGTATCTCAATATATACAACTTAGACTTGTAGATGTTCAGATCTATTATAAGATAATTATACCTTTTTTGATCAATGTTTCCCTTCAATACTTTTGCTCCACTTCCTTCTGCTCGGTGATTCTATGATCCTCTGTTACTCAGTGTCCACAGAAATCTTTAGCTCTATTATTTAGCTTGTTTGATCAAGACTGTATGAAGTCTTCTTCACGAGTATTCTCTCCAGCATCTTCTTCTCTATTCACCTCTAATTCATAATTAATTAGCTTGTCTCTCTTATAGACATAATTTCACCATTTCTAAGTCCTTGACTTTCTTGTTCTTGGTGTGTGTTGGTAAACGGATTTTTCTTTTGAATGTAACTCTAAAATACCCAAAAATGTTTAAGAACAATTGAATACAATAGGTGGGAAATAGTTACTTGAAAACCTATTTTCCCTCTGAATTAGAAGGTACAGCTCCCTTATGTGAATAATATTCAATGAATTTTGATCTTTCCTAATCTAACAGAGGTATGCTCTTAACCCGAGAGCAGGAGAGGTAGGCCAAGCTATGTCTAGACAGAAAATAGCTTAGGCGAAATAAATACAATTCTAAATCTAGCCAATTATGAGATCTCATCAATCAGATTAACTCCCAAAACTGGTGATGCATGAACAATTATTAAAAATGAAGATGCAAGACTAAAGATTAACAATGCAATGATATTGAGTCAATCTATATCGTAAGAACATTCCCAAAACTTAGGATAGCAACTGATTTTCCCCTTAATTTATTGTATCAAATCATAATACAGAATTCTGGTTCAAATAAAGATTACAAATCTAATTCAAAAGAAACGCTCGAATTCAATAGAAAGATAAATGAAATGTAATGGAATAGTTAAAGAAATGGCATTCAGACATACATAATTGACTCAGCAACAATGTTATTCTTCACACCAAAATTTAGCCGACCTTTGTATTGATTTTGGGAATAATACATATAGAGTTCTAGATTGGACCGTTACAAAAAGGAGTAATCAAAACGGTTCAAATTCCCCAACCAGAAATGATAACCCAATGTTTATCCATTACAAAACTAACAAAAATAGAACAAGGGGGAATATATCTATGATTCAGTTTCCTTCCCCTTATCTAATTTGGCCCTATAGGCAATTACAGCAGTAGCGATGACTTGGATGAGCTCTTCATGCCTGTTGACATGGACATTGGTGTAACAGACGAGCCATCTGGAATGTTCTTTGGCTAGAGTCTTGATTTATTTTGTCTGATCTTTCAATTCCTCCATAGCCCTAAAGATGCATCCACTCAATTGTTGGAGCTCTGGCACCTTGTCTAGATGAGTTGAAGACTGCTCCGCTAAATTGTGTAGATAATATGTGAATAACTTCTACATGTTGACTACTCCAACTATTTCTTTTCCTTGACCGCTGGTTTGCAATTCTACATGAAGTCCTAAGAGAAGTTTAAAATCTTTACTTTGTTCTTCCTGGACCTTAACCTCTATTTGTTGTAGTCCGGTCTCGGCCTGAATGATCATCTCGATCTTGAACTCCAGACTTTGGAGCCATTCGATCAAAGGCTCATCACCCTTCTATAGAATCTTAGCCTTTAGGGCTTCCTTAGTCTTCATCTTCACTGCCACATGCAACATGAATATGCATTCCTGGCATCTTACTCTTTCCGCAGTGAGAGTCTGTAAATTCTTACCAGTGTTTCTCCTCTCTGTTTCTAGCCTTAGAAGAGCATTACCTAAATATTCAATGATTGCTAGGCCTTCTAACTCGAGTCTCTCAATCCACCTTTTACCAATCTTCCCATAATGTCGATCCTCTTGCAACTTAGCCAGAATGACTTGGTTCTCAGCAGCACTGGGATCGAAGGAAGTTTGGGTACTGGGAGCACTCGCAATGGGAGTGAGGAGCTGTCTGATGAAGTCAGTTAGCTGGGCCACTTCTGCCTTAAGATGAATTTTGGAAGTCTTAAAATCTTTAAGCTCTTCCTCTATCACTACATTAGTGGACTTCCACTAGTCCACCTTGGTATCATGTCAAGCCAATCCCATATCGAATGACTGCAACTGAAAGTCCAAGGCCACCAGATCTTTGATTCTGCCCTCTTTTGTGGGCTTCGCTACTTCCATGGTGAAATGCCCTATCTCAGGATCATGACCTAGATTAGACATTGTCTTCACACTCTTCTGCTTGCTTGTGGTAGCATTGAGCTGAAAGGCCTATGATAGAGTGTCTTTGCTGGGAATTACTTCTCCCACTCTCTTCCTTTTACGCTCTAGAGTGTTTGCTATCCATGACTTTGCGTTGGTAACTTTGTTGGCAGAAACCAACTCTTCGATGAACAGCTTCCTTATGAGTGGAGTAGCTTTAGGGCGGGAAGCGAATGGATTCATGGAAGTGGGTGAGGAGGAGATTAATTTTACAACTTGAGCAACCTCTTGTTTCTCCCCACCCCTATTATCCAATTCTGTAGTAGAAGTACTAGGGCTATCCTCTCCTACTTCAACTATGACAAGGGGTACCTGCCTTGGAGTTTCTTGGGGAAAGGTCCCAGTGGAAGTATCCACAGCAATAGCACTAGCTAGCTGTTTGGACTCTGTAGCTTTAGAAATCTTGGCTGCAGACTTAATTTGGTCTGTCAGGAGTGCTTCTTCAGTGGCTCTGATGTCTGGAAGAGGACCCTCTCTACAAGTCTTCTCTAAGAGAGAAGTCTTCTCAGGAGGTTCATCACCTCCTCCTGACGGTTGAATTAATCCTTTCACAACTATTGGGATTATTTCTGATGAAGTGGTTGCAATGCCAGAAGTCACCTTTGCTAGAGTTCACTGAGCAGGAGGCTTCCTTTCTGACCTCTTCCTTTGGCCTGCAGTCCACTCAACCCATTAAACTATTCTTTTGTAAATCCCCTTATCAGAGTCTGCAAATCACTTACTGCTTGGTCTAGCATAGGCTCTGAGCTGATAGGGGTGGACTTTATCTTCTCCAATTATGTGTCATCATATAGATGATTTCCATCATCTTCTAGCCCTTCTACTGCAATGTTAACATTGAACTTTTTGATCTGTTCAATGGTCAACCAGGCATAGAACCTCTCCCTGCTCTCCAAGTCATCTTTACAATTGGCCTAGTAGTCTTCAATATTAGGTACATGATGAATTTACCAACTCATTTGTAAGACATCTCTGGCATAGTTAACTGGGTCAAATTACGGCCTTAGAATGTCATAGGCCTTCAAAGAGAACTTCTTCGAGAATATCTTAAGGAAATTTTTCACCTTCAAATGGGATGCACAAGTGTAAGCTTCGATGGTCATTGGGAATTTGTAGCCTTTCTTCTTTGCCGCAGCACAGATTAGATTCACCTAGAGTGCTTCCCTTGTCACCTTGATCAGCACGATCATGTTAGTAGGGTATATGGGTAGCTTCAAAGGAAAGTCATCAAAACTTGCAAGATGAAGATATGTGAAATCTCTGGACTGAATAAAATAGCATCCAAATTGGCTTATAAAAGCCATGGCTTCAGGGGAAAATCTCCTTTCTAGACAAACTTGTAGCTCCCTGCATAGTCTCATTGTAAAGGCGTCATTAACTATGAGATAATCAGCATAACTATTTTGTAGTTGCAAAGAAGGAAAAAACTCATAGCTTTTTACATCATCTAGGAATTCCTCTAACCTAGGAAGCCCAGGCCAGATTTGAATCATAGCTAGAATATACAAAAGGATTGAAGACATATAGAATTCATTTTGGAACTTGGCCCTATTGAGGGCGTCTAAAAGATTCTCACTTGTCATAAGGACCCAGTCAATCAAGTGATGCTGAGAGCAGATTATCTGAACTAGGAACAAATGTTGTTCAACAAAATTAAGAGCTTCGCTCTCACCTCTAATCATGTGAAGCAATACTAGGATATCCACAATCTCTGGCTTCAGGTTTGCACCGAATAATGTTTTGGGCAACTTGCCCTTAGCGTTCTTTGGTTCTTTAAACCATGACTTCAAGATCTCTCTCTTCCATACCGATCTCTTTGTTGAATATTCAGAGACCGCCAGACTATAAGTCATTTCAGAGTATTCTGCTTGCTCAGGAATATAGAGGGAATTCTAGACATACTCTCTATCAATAGAGAGGATCATCGTGTTGTTAGGTATAATAATTTGCTTGGTGTCTGGGTTGTATCGAGCTATACATTCCCAGACCAATTCAGGAGCTTGAACCGATACAGGAAAATCGGCGGCTTCGACTAACCGGCTCTCCATAAGCTTTTTTGTGATAGGATGCATCTGCTCCACTCTCAATCTATTCTAGAAGTTCTGCATATCAAAGAACTTTAGTGAAGTATCTAAGATTTTGTGGCAATCAGAGATGATGTCGTTCATTCCGTTGAATCCCACAAATCTAGAAGCCATGTGAGTGTGATTCAACCTAGGGATTCAAATTTCTCTTTGGGATACAGAGATAATGAGCAACTGGTCTTAGCGACTTCAAATTCAAACAATTTGGTGAACAATGGTAGTTCCAGTTCAAAATCTCCAACTGACTTTATACTTTTTGAATTCTTACCGTTTAACGGCTGACTTCCCACGCCACACAAATTAAAAGACCTCTACATTAATGAACAAGTCCGTTACAAAGTAAAATGGCTTTATTTGAATTAATTGCTTTTCTTCACATGCCATTAGAAAAAATATTTTCACTTTAGTAACCATAACGGTAACTTTCTTAAAGCGGCAAAAAATTACTTTCCCTCTTCTCCTTTGGGCGGAGAAATACTTTTGTAGTGCTCTCTGTCTGAAAATCTGCCAAAGGAGAATTCTGGCCTAAAGGGGCACCAAAATGATATATGTTGATTCCATTGGCCTTTTTATATGATGGGTCTCTTATGAGATGGATTTTTCTTCAAAATTCTTTCACCTCAATGGTTTGGCAAAGAACGCACTTCACGAGTCAAAACCCGCCTGTAGGAGCAGCGGAGAAGCCATTTTCTGCTTTTTTCCCTATAAGCTAACTCCATGAATTTTCCATTCCTTGACCATTTCTTTTGTTTCCCATAGGCTTTATCTAAATTCTTGAAGCTTTCTTGTCCCCGACTTTCTCATTTTCCATCTCTATTTGCTCCTGATACTCTTGAGTCTGTCATTTGCGAAAAATGCACTCCGTAGGTGATTTTCTGCCAAAGAGAAGCTAAAATTTGATTTCCCACCAATGTCGTCACATGAAGATATGAGACCAAATATTTCATCTGTATGTGAGTTTGAGGTTAGAATCTTTCAAACCACAGCCTTTACCGGATTGGGAACTTAACCTAATCGATAAAAACATGATTTCAAACCCATAATTCACCCGGTTTAGGAAGGAGAAGTCAAATAGGGAAATCCGATAAAGGCCTTCTATCCTAAGGGGATTTCTAGACTTACACTCTGGACTCACATGAAACTTCCAAGACTACTACTACACATTAAACATCCCTTTTTTTCTTGAGGTATAAAGACCAAAAGGGGGGCAACAGTGTGATTCACAATTCTCGCCATTCTTTCTTTAAAGCTTACTTCAGTTTTATCCCATAGATTTCTCCTTGACAACTGGAATAAAATAACTTTAAAACTCTAGCTTATATATGGATTTAAACTTGTCCATGAAAACAATTTGATCAACCAGTTAACTCCATATTTATCTCTTTCCAACTAAGTCTTTTTTCATTTCTGAAGTTCATTTATTTTTAGTGTTTAACTCCTTGTTAGCTCAGTCTTGACTTCAATTGTCCTCGGGCATCTCTATCTGTCGAGGTTGTCTTTCTATCGGGGTTGTCTGTCTGTTGGGTAACACTATGGTTCTGCTCTTGGTAATGCTTGCTTGGGTTTCTTTCTTGGGTATCACTATGACTCTTCTCTCAGGGTTCTCTATCTGTTGGGGTGCACTGTCCGTCAGTGTTTGTTGTGACTTAGTGCATACTGAAATTTTATGCATTACTGATAAATAACCTTTATCTCTTTGGTTCTTTGAAGTCTTTGACACTATGTATATAACCAATCATATTATATCAATTTGACATCAATTAAAATACAATACATTAACTGATTTAATATTTTTCATTAACTTTCTGTAGCTCGGTGATCATCAACTTAACATCTTGAAACATTCAATCACATATAGTTCATCAAATTCATCCCAAATATGAACTACCCCATCCAAGCCACCATTCACAAGTAAATTCCCATCATCACTGAATTTTAATGTTGTAACAAAATCCTTGTGTCCTTTTAACTCAAAATATGGTCCCACGTGCCCTATCCTCCCCATAAAAAATTTGTCATCACCACCACCTTTGCCCACGCATGTTACATCTAGTAGACTATAAGCTATAACATATAAAGCATTTGTATAGAAAGATTGTACAACATCATCAATTTTTCTTCTTCATTATGCTTTTTCCCATTATCACCTTCCTCGTCAGCATCTAGAATATCTTCCTTGTCAATTTCAATCCTTTCCAATACATCATCTTGATCAATGAAAATTTCATCTTTTTCCTCATTATCCTTATTTTCCAACCCTTATGAAGAATGATATTGTTCTCTAGCTCTAGGTTCTTCAGTGGCCATATTAAAAACTTGTGATTTGTCATTTGTATGCCAATAATTCACTTGTATTGAGTATGAAAAGACCATGTGTGCCAAACATATAATATCCTTGCGCTATTTTATGGAAAACCTATTTTTCACAAATTGTGTACTCACGGTATATCATGAGATCATATTTATTCTGGGGATATATGTTGAACCATTCACATGTCATGTTTATGCTTCCATACATGTCCACCTTAGTAGCTACAACATATGACAAAAATACTCTATCCTCATTTCTTTATGAATATCTATACTCATTCCAAAGCTTCAATTTTGGCACATGCAGAAAGGGTGGTCTCAACAATTATGGAATTAGTTTTACACCTATTAATTTCATTTGCTTGAAATTTTTTAAAGCCTTTTCTACAAATACATCATGTGTGTATCGTGTGATCATCACATTCCAATTTACTCCAACTTATCATTTTCATAGTATCACAGACCCACTTTTTGATCATGTTTCATCATTATGAAATATCAACAATTGCTATATCACAAGTCTTGCTTCTTTGTTTTTTTTTCATAATGAAATAGCGACAATCGCTATATCACAAGTCTTGGTTTTTATAGAAACAAGGAAGTGCATACAAATAAGAGGGGGGTTGAATCAGTTATGTCCCAAATCTCAAAATCTTAACAAACTCTTAACCTTAAATCTCATATCTGAGTGATGAACATTTAAACAAATATCACACCACATCAACCATCACATAACACCAATATTTTTGACATGGAAACCTAGTTAAGGGAAAAAACACGGTGGGGATCAAACCCACAATATGATGTAATGTATAAAAAGAACTATACCCAGTTAAAGGTATTACAAGGGGAATGTCCATGCATCCAGGAACACTGCCTAGAGTTCACTGCTCAAATACAATAAGGTATACAACCCAAAGGAAGTCTCACTACCTTATAGAAATCTGAGCATACAATCAATAATGGAAAAAAATCCACAATTTATGATCTGACTGTTAACATCTTCATTATGCCTATACAATTCCAATGATGTACACAATACATCAAATCTCTACCTGAATTATTGATTACAATCATACCTCTTTGCACAGTCTCTCATACATTTATACGAACACACTCACACCTTCTCAATTACAAATTGATACATCTCTTTATACAATTCATCAACTTTGAAAGAATAAAAAAGGTCGGCCAAAGACCTTATTAAAATATTTAATCAAAATAATGCGATCCAATGCATGTCAACTAAGACATAGAAATGATCCAAATCTTCATCCTCGTACATGCTAAATCTCCAAAAATCATGCCTCAACATTTGCAACATGTCACACCATCATGTTGACCAAGAACAATGAAGAACACCAACATGCCTCAAGAAAATCACCAAATGCGATCACACCAATCAATGCGATATAGAAAAATGAATAGAATGTGATCTAGAAACATCAGCAAGCACCATGAAATGCCACTTTTACAACCAAAAAAAATCTATCTCAGAATTAAACATGAACTCTACACTTTTCATCATGAACACCAATAGGAACCTCTGTCACTCAAGAAAAATATCCTGCCAATATCCATATCATAGTTTGAAATAAGGGTCTTGATGGGCGTTGTGCATTGTTCATAGTTTGGGAAATATTGGTTGTTTGAATATTCACAACCAAGGTTTGTGTCTGGGTGTTTTCTTGTGATTTATACATTACTGGTGCCCCTTTTTGTACTAGTGCCCCTTTTAAAGAAACCTTTGGTTGGGCATAGTTGACTATTTTGACATCGATGACACCATCATTAGTGGCATTCTTATTTTTGTTCCACCATTTAGCTTTGTGTCCAGGATTATTAGTGGCATTTGGTTGGTTGGGATCAGCCAGAATACCTATTTTGATTAGATTTTTCTTTCATTGTATCCCTCTTTCAATTAACTGTTTAAGTTAGGAGTAAGTTGTAATTCAGTAGTAAATGCCATTTCTATGACAAGGTTATCTATAAAAATGACAATGAGATCTTCTTGAATGACATCATAGGGGATGTGATTTGTTGTGCTTCTCCACCTTTGTAATAAATTATAGAAATACTCACATTCCTTTTGTTTAGTATCACATAGATCCTTAATACTTAACTTTGCACTCAATGTTACGATGAAAGTGAGCTATGAATTTTTCAGCCAATTCTCCCTAGGAATGAATGTCACAAGGTGGGTGACAAAACCATTCCATTGGTGATCTGACTAAATACTAAGCAAATAATTTCATGAGATAAGATTCATCATGTGCAACCTCTATGCAAAAAGCAAAAAATTATTTGATGTGTTCGATAGGATTGATGCCTCTGTATTTATCATTTTTTGGTACCGCAAAGTGTGCAGGAAATGAAGGCATGTGAATCAAGTGATCAAAGGGATAAGGTTACAACTCCTCTATAGTGTAGGACTTTGTATGTCCCTAGTTTTTTAGGTCTTGCATTTGTGTCTACAAATTCTATATTTGTTGAAACAAAATGTCATTTTTCTTATTGGGGAATGTTACCAACATTTAACTGTTGTCTAGTAGTTGGTAGAAAAATTTGTTTAGGATATGGAAACTGTGTCACAGGTATAGAAAATCTATCAGGGTTTTGATTTTGGTTACCAGATGGAAAAAAATTTTAAGATTGAGGAAGATTGTGACTCAAGGGTTGTTGATACTAAGGTTGTTGTTTGATAAAAGATCTAACCCTTGGAGGAGGTTGACTAAATGTAGGACTAATAGAAAATGATCCTAATTATCCTTGTTCTTGTTGAGTCCCAAATCTAGTTGGTATTGATTGTGTCACTCAAATACTGGAAGAGGGATTATGCTAGTTCTGAGGTATTGACTGTATGATTGAGGTACTTGAAGTAACCATGGTTGAAGATACTGCTTGAAATGAACTAGCCATGTTTTGAGTGGTTGGGATACTTTGAGAGATCATGGTGCTTTGAGATAGGCCCCATGTCAAAGAGGGACCAACTTGTGTTGATGTTTGAGATGGAACTGTTTGTGAGGACATAAGTGATGACATTAATTTTCCATTAGTATGCAAACAACACTTTCAGTAAGCATACACCGAAAGACAAAACAAAGAACAAACTGAAAGTCAAATATAAACAGATCATCGAAATGACTAACTACAAAGAGAACAGATGACACAACTTTGTGTGTACACCAAAATTTCAAAGAAGAAAGATAAAGAGGAACCCAAAATAGGAACCCGAAATGCAGGATAAAGTACAAACTGAAGAGATAGTTAAAGAGAAACCGAGAGAACAAAACCGAAAGATAGCCAAGCATAACAAACCATTAGGAACCGAGAATCAATTGAAGCCCGCAAAAAGTGGATTTGACTTCCATGAAAAATAAAGTAGTCTTATTCTATTTATAGGATCTTGATTTTTTTTTAAATCCATTTCTTTAGGGACAAGAAACATGAATTTAAGTGCTTTAATCAGTCTAACTAATTTAAAACACATAGACTAGGAGATCAAGGTACAAGTTGTAAACCTGATCTTAGAGTTAACATTGTTTTTTGTAAAACTTAATGATGTCAATCCATCTTAAAATAGATGATGCAAACATTCATCATACATGGATGTGAATATAGAGGAGAGGATGAATGAAGCCTACGAGAACATCTATGGATCAAATTGAAATTTTCAAGAACCAGAACAGCAAAAGGTGAATTTGGTTAGCAAGAACCAAGAACAAAGGCTACCGATAATCAAAGGTATTACTCAATCACATTAGGTGATATTCTCATTCATGTAAACTTAAATGGATCTGTATCAAAAATAGGAGATTGCATTTACCAAGTCAATTTTTAATTTTCTATCATTCTAATAAGTGGAGCAAAGTGTAAAAATCTTTTCAAAGAAGGTGGATTTAACAGTCCAACTACAAATCTCTTAACTGAGTGCACACTTAACAGTGTTGCTAAAGCTCTTAATCAAGTAGACTTTAACAAGTCTTCACAGATACTCTTAACCAAGTAGATCATCAGAAGTGATCAAATTGTAAGACTTAACTGGCCCCTTCCAATGTGCAGATAGTGAAGATTTTGTGGGTGCCATCCCCACCGCAGTTTTTACTTCCTAACAAGAGTTTTCTACGATGTTATATCTTGTGTGATGTGTCAATTACCTTCATGAATGTTCACATGTATGTTAATTTTATGAATTGATATAACTCATATCAAGATAGTATAGATCATATTGAATGGATATACAATTGATTACACAAAGGTTATTTGATTAAAGGATATAAAAGTTTTAGAGGTACTGATTCACCCCTCCCCTCTCAGTACACACTTCCCATTAATTCTAACAATTGGTATTAGAGCTAAGTCTCTTCTTTGGAAAAGCTTAAATGCTTAAGAGAAAAGATCATACAATGGAGAAGTACAGACTTGAGAAGAATATTGATAATAAGAAGCTAAAAATTTAGATGTTCTATGAACACTGTAAAGAATCCAGAATCAACATGAGACAGTTGTTAGATGAAAGAAATATTATGGCATCTCGCTGTAATGAGACAGATTATCATGAGGAAGAGATACCAGATTTCTTTGAGTCTTCAGAATCAACTACAAGAAAAGCATCAGATACATCAAAAGAAATCATCACAAGCCTAACTGAAATCAATCTACATCTGGCTGGACAAGTTAAATCTCTTCAAATAGGTCAAGAGACACAGATGGTAAGGATTATTAATGTCATGAAAAATGCTAGACAAGATGAGCAAGAAAGAACACTAGCTATTGATGATAGAAGAAAGATTGTAGAAAAGCTACAAGAAAAAGAGTCTAAAATACAAAGACTTATAGAGCATCACCATGAGATAACAAATCAGATTATTCTTACGAATCAAGAGGCAAATAGAATAAATGGTGAAATCATTGAAAGAATAGAAGCTATCGGTGAGCTAAGAGATGAGAATGAAAAGTTGAAACATGAAATAAGAATTCAGCAGTAGCACAATGAAATTATCAAGAAAGCTAGAGAAAGCAATAAAAGAATGGATGATTTTATTGAAGGACAATGAAGAGTCAACAACAATACCACTCTAGGTTTTGCCAAGAATGGAGAATCATCAAATCAAACTGATCCAAAGAATGTCTATACAAATTCAAGACCATGAAAGCTTACATGCAATCACTGTGGAAAGCAAGGCCATACATCAAATGTATGCAGAGGCAAAATGAAAGGTATTCCTAAATCTACATCTTCATTCATAGGATTATGTTATAAATGTAACAAGAAAGGACATAAAGCATATGAATGTAAGTCTGAGATGAAACAACCAAAGAAAGAAACCTTCATGGACAAATAATGTCCTAATTTCAAAATGAATGGGCACACAACTCTTTAATGCTGGAAAAAGAAAAGGCAAGCATGGAAGCCTAAAGGTCAAAAAACTCCCTACCAATCGAAGAGAGTCAGTAACCAGTATGTATGGGATTACAACACTTGGAGAAATTGTACATCATGTGGAAAATATGGTCACATTGTTGCAAACTATATGAGACAGTGGACTAGAAATTCTAGAGGCTGGACTAACCCCAGAATGGCATGCTTACACTATCATAAAGTTGGTCATCTCAAGAAAGACTGCAGAGACCGAATGAAAGAGACCAGCACATATCCCAATGGAAACACCATTGAAGACATCCAGAGGGAAAGAGACAAAATGTGGAGAAAAGCTTCAAACAATGATGAAGCTAGACCGAGAAATACAAATGGTGACACCCCATCCAATGGATCCGGTAACATCACCACCCCCACCTAAGCAGAACAAGTAAGTATAGAACTGCATTACCCAAGTTATTATTTTACATCAATTCCATAATATATTGATTAAATGCTAAATTAGAATAAGAAAGATGCATCATGGTATTACTTGTTAAAATTTGTGATAACTATGCTATCGGGCATATATACCAAAATCTATTGGTACACACTCAAAAGCTGAGACTGCCTACACTTATCGAGAAGTGTCGGTTAAAAGAAAAGTTGCTAGTATAAACTGAGCCTTGTCAGTAACCAAGCAAAGTGAACAAGTGGTTTGCAATACTGAAACTCATCGGTAAAGGCAAGAGGTATAATGACCAACCAAAATGTTATGTTGTCACCAAAGGAAAGTTGAATTCTTAACCGAAAAACTTTGTCTTCACATGCCAAGGAGTTGGTAAGCATTAATGACATGCATTTAGGTCAAACAAATATAAAAAGGGAACTATTCAGTCTCATTGTTCGCCACGACCAAAGAAGAGCGATGAGAGCAATTTTTTGAGCATAGAGCAAAAGGATCATACAGCATCCACAACTTGACACAGAGCACTCCACATAGACCAGAAATCATTACAAGAATAAACAATAAGTTCTACAGAACCAACAACTCTATTTCACGCATTTCACAGAAAGCCCTAAATCATAAAAATGGCCTCGACATCAAGAACTATGAAATCAAAGAACACAAAAAAGGATGAGTTCAAGCTCATCGAGAATTTGGCATGTGAGGAACCAAACTAAAAGATTCACCCTGAGGTTGCCTCACAACTCGACAATGCTGGAGCATTCTTGCACATACTAGTTAGGGATTTTCTCATGGAAGATGTATGATCATTTATACACTGTAAGATTGCAGAGATAGGAGATTCATAGGTTGAAGAAGCTTATAAGAAACTATGCAATGAATATGGAACACTGAAAGATGAACATAAGCATATAGAAGTAAAAGGGCTCACCAATGCCGTAATGTTCCTGAAGGTCTTCAAAACTGAGTGGATTTGGTTAGTACTAAGTTGAATGCACAATAATAAACTTTGGTTGGATGAACCAAAGATGATAACCCAAGATATTATCCATGCGGTCACCGGTTACCCTGTAACCGCGAAAGTAAAAGCACTGAAGCATCCACCTAAGGTTGAGACTAAGAAGATGACACGAGCCAAATGGGATGGCAGAGGATTTTCCACCATAACCGATGATGAGATGAAATTTGGTGCATGCATTCTAGGCTACAAATTCTTTCAAGCCAACAAATTGAACAACATTGCATTTAGTACAATGGACATAGCGTATAAGATTATGAAGAAAGGAACACAATTGGACTTATCCAAATTTCTACTGAATCAGTTAAAATATAGTTTAAAGACTATTAGGAATGTAAAGTCTAACACATGTAAGTTTGGCTCACTCATAATGTGTATTTTCTTCTACTTTCAATAAACATTCACATTGGTAGGAGATGTGAAATGGGATAGCACAAAACCGGTCACCGTGCAGATCAGTGAACATATAGCCTCACTGGGAGAAATTTTTGAAACAGTCATGGATGAATACTTTAATTTATTCAAAGACTGAATGTAAAAAAGGGTAAGGATCCCCGAGCAACTCATTGAGAAGTATAAAGATGAAATATGTTTTATGGTTGATACAGATCATACATATATCAAGCCTGCTATACCAGGGATAGCATGGGTTCAACCATTATAATATGAGATAAACATTGATCTTAAATCTAAGGAAATTTATGCCTTGATTAATGAACCACTAGATAAGAAACAACCCAAGTCTGGAACATATGAGGAGGCCAAAACAAGAATAAAATATGGCCTGGTTGTTAAGAAAATTGTCAGGAAAAAGGACAAGATGGTAAAGAACCTCAAGAAAATACTATCGGAAACTGAGGAAGAAACCGAGCAGGAGGAAGAAACTGAAAAGGAGGAAGAAATTGAAGGATAGATACCTTCGATGAAGCTGAAGAAAAAGATGACTCTAAAGCCACAGAGTCTGATTCACCACCTCCTCCATGAACTAAGAATCCAAGGACCAAAGCTGCTTCTAGAACAAGAATCCAAACATCTAAGGATTCAACTCCTTCACCTTTGAAGAAAGGAAAGGTCAGAACATACAAGAGAAAAGCTACCACACCGAAGAGAGGACAAAACAAAAGAGGAAGGAAGCTCATCAGAACCCGAGAAGATATTGAAGACACCAAGCAAGATGAAGCTATAGAGGTACAAAATGTCAAGGTAAAAGCTCCAGAATCTATTGATGACATTTTCAGGATCTATTACAGATTCTAAGATTAGAAGATGGCTGAAACTAGATCCAGAAGATCAAAAAAAAAGTTGACGATGTCATCATAGCAAAAATGTACAAGTTTAAATATGTACCGATTCAATTTGAAAGCAATAATGTACTAAGGGAACTCTTAGACAGACTATACTCCATATGGACATTTGATTTGAAGAATGAAAAGGAAATAAGAGAAAGAGTACTTGTTACTCTCATGCCTCCTGAATCCAAGAAGGTAGAAATAGATGAGATGATGGAAAAACACAAAAAGGATTTTTTACCGAAGTTGAGAGCCTATTAATTTGTCGAAGGAAAGCTTATAGAGCTTGAACAAGATAGCCAAAATAAATGGTGTAAGATTATAAACATATCTACTAAGGAAGAAAGCCCTGACAAAGACCTACAAAAGCAAGATGTTGATAAGGCAACTCAAGAACGGGTCTTAATAAAAGATACAAAAGATGACACATCCGTTGAGTTAGAAAAGGAATAAAATGACACAACCGGCAATAGAAATATAGATGTTACAGATGAATCATGCCCAGACACCACACAGACAACATTGTGGATATCAATATCATTGAAATTACCAATGACCTAGTAGAGGAATTTAATAAATATGAAGATGTCAATGTTGCAAAGGACACAACCGATGAGCAAGACACAACAGTTGATACTGCATAGGTGAACATACCTGGCAACATGCCAATATTGATGCAAGTTATCAATGTTATACAAGAAAAGGATAAGTCGCCTAAAAAGGATACTCCTGAAGATGCAGGGGAAGAGGAAAAGAAAGACAATACCGATGATCAAAAAGACATCGGAGACACTCAAATAGTAACCAATACTAATAAGGTTACAAGAGGAGATTCAAAACAAGAAGATGCAGACACAACAAAGAAGAATGCAGAAACAAAGAATGATGAAGCTAAGGACACTGATGAAGGAGATAAACCTAAAGATGGCACTCCTGAGGAAACCGACAAAGGTGCTACCGAAAATGTGAAGGTGAATGTGGAAATGTCTACAAACACCCGACAAGCTGAAACTAACACTCAGCAACAAAAAGAAGCATAGTAGGTAACTTCATCAAGAACAACTAAAAAAGTAGAGAAATTGGCAATGGTGCTACATTCAAGTGATTCACAAAAGAAGAAGAAGAAGAAATCAAAGAAGAATAAGTTGGAAGTCACCTTGGATGAACTTATTTAAATACCAACATGTGATCCAACAACACTTGATTTTGAAGCATTACAAGAATACGGTGAAATATGCCAAAGGAAGTCATTACAGGAGAAGGTGAAGGAACAACACCGAGACTCAATAGTACTGGAAACAACTAGGGACATCTTGCACCAGATTGTACTCAATGTTGATATTGATCAGAACAAGCCAATTCTTGATCAATTAGCCACTCTCACTGAAGTAATAACAACTCAAAATATTGATGCAGAGAAGGAAATTGAGGAGAGAGAAGAGAAGAGGTACTAGCAAAAGCTCATTGAGAACATCAACCAAGAAGTGGCAGTAAACAAAGTAAAGCTATCAGTATTCATTATTGAATTAGATCCAATTATAACCAAAGCTATAACCTTAATTCAACAACTAAGCACATTATACAAGTTCACTAAAGAGAATAGTGACAACATAGCAAATTTAGACACGGATCTAGCTAATAGTGCCAATAGCTTAACCACTGATGGAGACATTGCAATTAAGTTGCATTATGACAAGATCATTGAGATCAAAAGGTTAAGGCAGGAAATGTGGGAAGTAGAAACACACTTCAGGGAATAAGTCACTGAGCTCTAAGATCAACTTCTACAGAACCTTACACTGCTTCAACAGCACATCAGTTCAACACGACAACTGATAGCAACTCCCGAGATGTCTGTAGAAGACAACATCTATGACATGCACTCCAAGATCACACTCGAGCACATGGCTCTGGATAACTTAAAATAACAATGGGAGAAAATGATGGAAGACATGAAGTCCTCACACTCCCACATTTTTTATAAGCTCTAAGGTATATACCTTTGACCTTAATATCAAAAAAGGGGGAAAATGATATGTATTCAGATGGGAAAATGGAAAATATGTATATGTATACTTGTATGGGGTAAATGATATATATATATAGATGGAAAATGATATGTATATGTATTCATAGAAGGAAAGATATCATATGTATAGATATACCGGCATATACATAGGGGGAGTCATTAAATGACTAAGGATTATATATGTTTTAAATACATAACATTTGTTAGTATTTTTCACATATCAGTTTTTGATACTAATATCAAAGGGGGAGATTGATGACATTAATTTTCCATTAGTATGCAAACAACACTTTCAATAAGCATACACCGAAAGACAGAAAAAAGAGCAAACCGAAAATAAAATATAAAGAGATCACCAAAATGACTAAGTATAAAGAGAACCGACGACACAACTTTGTGTGTACACAAAAATTGCAAAGCAGAAAGATAAAGAGGAACCTGGCAGAGGAACCCAACATGAAGGATAAAGTTCAAACCAAAGAGATAGTTAAAGGGAAACCAAGATAACAAAATTGAAATAAAGTCAAGCATAACCAACCGTCAGGAACCGAGAATCGGTTTCAATCTACAAAAAGTAGATCTAACTTCCATGTCAAATAAAGCAGTCTTATTCTATTTATAGGATCTTGATTTTTTTTAATTCCATTTATTGAGGGCAAGAAACATGAATGTAAGTGCTTTAATCAGTCTAACTGATTTAAAACACATAGACTAGGAGATCAAGGTACAAGTTGTAAACCTAATCTTAGAGTTAACATTAGTTTTCGTAAAACTTAATGATGTCAATCTATCTTATAAATATATGATGAAATCATTAATTATACATGGATGTGAATATAGAGGAGAGGATGAATGAATCCTACAAGCACATTTATGGATCACATTGAAAGTTTCAAGAACCAGAACAACAAAAGGTGAATTTGGTTAGCAAGAACCAAGAATAGAGGCTACCGAGAATCAAAGGTATTACTCAATCACATTAGGTGATAATTTCATTCATGTAAACTTAAATGGATCTATATCAGCAATAGGAGATTGCATTTATGAGGTCAATTTGTAATTTTCTATCATTCTAACAAGTGGAGCAAAGTGTAAAAATCCTTTCAAGGAAGGTGGATTTAATAGTCCAACTACAAATCTCTTAATCGAGTGCACATTTAACAGTGTTGCTAAAGCTCTTAACCGAGTAGACTTTAACAGGTCTCTATAGATACTCTTAACTGGTTAGATCATCAAAAGTGATCAAATTGTAATCCTTAACTGGCCCCTTCCAATCTACAGATAGTGAAGATTTTTTGGGTGTCATCCCCACCACAGTTTTTACTTCCTAACATGAGTTTTTTGTGATATCATATCTTGTCTTATGTGTCAATTAATTTCATGAATGTTTCTATGAATTTTCACTTGTATGTTAATATTATGAATTGATATAACTCACATCAAGATAGTATAGATTAGATTGAATGGATATACAATTGATTACACAAAGGTTGACTTATTAAAGGATACAAAAGTTTTAGAGGTACTGATTCACCCCTCCCCTCTTAGTACACACTTCCCATTAATTCCAACAATAAGAATATATGTTATCTAGAACGCTGCAATATTTTCTTGAGATGGTCTAGTCGTGTCATGTCCTGCTAGTGGATTCTCAGTCCATATGGTAGATACATCAAACCTAGGAGTAATTTTAACTCCATTTCCAAGAAGTATATCTAAGAACTTCATGGGATTTTGTTATACTACTTCATCCATGACTAGAGAGGAATATCCATCTTGTTCAATGTCTTCTAATTCCTCTTTAGTTACATTTGAGGATATCATGGTTCTAGGTCATGCTTGTGTTGTTTCAGGAAAATTCTCAAGATAGGCAAAAGGATTTGTGTGCTCATAAGGGTTTAGGTTGGGTTCTTCTTCCACTGGAGGGAATAGATTAACAAATGGATTATCTGGTTGGTTTCTAGTCTGCAATCTTGTGATAGGTCTACAACCAAAGGTATGAAAAGGTAGGTCCAACTTGATACTAACTCGAGATGAGATGAACATGATCTAAATTTAACATAAGGGATAACCTCTTCTAACAAGTCCTAGTTTCTATTTAAGAAAGGTAATTCTAAGGATAAAATTCAAATTTTCTTGATCTCAACCTGAAAATGACAAGACACGGTCTGACTCTTACCTTAGATGAGGTGTTGAGTTACTATAAAATGTTTGACGAGACAATGAGATAGAGAGATCAAGAATAGTCTAATCTGACCCATCAAATTACCAACTTAAAAACAGTAACTTGAATTTTAAAATAAAGATTTCCTAAGTGTTTAATATTTCATTGTAACCCTGTTATAGATTGGGATATGTTCAGTAGCATATTTATACACAAAGATCTGAAGGTTGCAGATTGGAAATTATGATCAAGCAGGTCAGAGAATATAAGGAAATTGGAGCAATGCAAGACACAGACTCTATAGGAAATTGTGGAAATAAATAGATCAGAAGCAGAAAATTGAAGCAACAGTTGTGAAAGAATATAGGCAATTGTCACAATAAACAGATCAGGTGTGACAATAAAAAGGTTCAATTGTAGCAAAGCATTGGTGAATACGGTAATGCACAAGCAATTGTAGCAATAAAAAGGAAATTGTTAGTTTTGCAGTTTGGTACAACAGGACTCAGAATCTGGTTTGATTTTGTAGGTATAGTGATCAGTTAGAAAATTTTCTTAGTTTGGAACAGTTTTAGTTGTTGTTTGATTATTTCTAGTATGTTGCTGACTTCCTAAGAATCTAACATGTTTGACTCATTTGAACTTGTAAGATGTTGGTTTTGTGTTGAAAATAATCAAACAATCCAACACAATGGATAATTATTTTTGTAATCTAAGAGGAACCAAACAAAATAACAACCTTAAGGTTGGCAAGGACAATACCGATGAATCCCCATTTAGATTAAATCCAACTGCACTATTCAATGAGGATATCTTAGAAGTTTGGTAACACTATCTCCCCTCCATGACACACACTTCTCAGACATACCAAACTTCAAATTCTAAGGGAAATCACGTCCCAAGGAATTTCTATCTCTACAAGGAATTGTAAGTATGTGGGGTGTCTTAGTTTGTCTCCAACCTTCTATATCAGCAAGTAGAGGGTTTTTTGGTAACTAAAAATATTGGCTCTTTAGTAAGGGCATCCATTCAGGTGGCTATGCTAAAATGATCTTCTCAATTAAGGGGGCTATCCTCATCTTTTCAAAATAAGATGTTTTACGTCTTGTAATGAATGATTTTAATGCATCACAAGGATACTGAATGATATTTTCATCGGCATAAAGAACTTACACTTGTTGATTGTGACATTTATCACAATCATATCTTTTATATAGTGACTCAAAATTGTTTGGCTTTAGCTATTTACCACTTAGGTCATCCTTTGAGGCAAGTACTTTTTTTCCCACCAAAGGTTTCCCTCTAAAAAATTAAAAAAAAATATTGTTAACATTTTTCTCTTGCACCCGTGACCACAAGAGCCAGTGAGAGAGGATAGTGTATGTTAACAGTGGGACCACTCTACAGAAGCACAAGTGTGTCATATACACATGATAGATGTTCAATTATTAAGCTCTAATTCAAGTGTGTATGATAGGAACATGGTTCTTTTTAAAAGCCCAAATGAGGTATTTTGTACTAGAAATCCAAATGAAGATAGGAATCTATTGGAGTTGATAAAAATGCAACCCTACAGCTTCCAAGAATCACCTATATGCAAACTTGACACAGAAAGAGAGAAGCAAAAGCTATGGGGGCCATAAATAACAAATTGATGAAAGAGGAAACATATTGAGAAAATAATGGAGAGAAAACCCTCAATACAATAGTATCCTTAGATAATTAATAATTAAAAAGAGATCAAACCTTATAAAGGTTATCAAAACCCTAAAAGGGAGAAACCTAGGTTGCATGGTAATAATTATTAAAAGAATTAATTATTATATGCCTAAAGTTTAGCTTAAGTAAACTAGAGATAATAAGTGACTTAATAATTAAATCAAATAATTTAATTAATAAGAGAAAGAACTTATTACTCTCACAACNCCCCCCCCCCCCCCCCCTTAAGATAAACTTATGGAGTAGATAAAACCTAGAAACAACTACTGAAAGAAAGAAATAGGTCCCAGCAACATGGCATGATCAGGTACCCAAGTACAAAAATCTCTATAAAGAGGAGAAAAGGAGAAAACCTAGTGGGAAAAAACCCTCTCCAAAAAGAAATGAAGCCTAGTGAAGGACTTAGGAAGCCTCCAAACTAGAGAATATCCCAAAAAATAGGAACATGATCAAGTAGAGAAGATTTTAATTTGCATGAGTGCCCTCAAATGAAACTACTTGAACTAGGATGGAAAACAAAGGCAAACATCGAAACATGAAGATAAAAATGGGAAAAAACACCAAAGTCTAAAGAGTTGATCAAAAGATGAACATGAAGAATATCACTGAAGCATGAAGTTGCAAACACTATCAAAGAATAATTGTTGGAACCTCCACTATAATAGAATCTAGTTAGGTAGATAAGACTGTAATCTACATGAGTGCCCTCAAATGACACTACTTGAATTAGGATGAAAAATAAAGGCAAACATCAGAACTTGAAGATACACATGGGAAAAATGCCAAAGTTTGAAGAGTTGATCAAAAAATGGAAGGATGCCTACAAAATAAGAATGAAAGAAGTGTCCATATGGTAAATGATACATCTCACTAAAATGCATAGGTACCCAACCACTACATCCATCTAGTACATAGGAACAAATATTGAATACATTGCTCACTCTATCAAACCAAGGAAGCATTAGAGCCAACTGGAGATACCCCCATAATGTTGAGCATGGAGAGGCATGACAAGTACACTAAACCAGACTACCAAGAACAACTGCATGTCAAAGAAAGTACAAAAAAATATAAATGTTAGTGTTGTGGATGATCAATCTCTTGAAACACATCATGAGGCTAATTTCATGGAAGGAACACTCACTTGACAAAGGTAGATCAACCCCCCCATGACACATTATAATGTAGTGTGAGTATAAACAAACACAAAACATGCAAGATCTGAAAGATGTTACAGATGGAACTTTATCTCAGTGCATTTGCAAAAGAGAAATACTACAAAAATAGATGTCTACAATGATCAAGAATGACAAAAAATGTAAGAACATAAGTAACACCTAAAAATGAGTCATCCCATGCAAGGAAAATGATCCCGGGACTTGAAACATATGAGAAATTCACCGAATTACAAAAAATAAAAAACCTGAATAAAATGTACCCAGAGAAGATTTTGCAAATTAAACCCATACAAGAAGAAGGAAAACATAACCATCTTTCCAACGATGTGCAGAAGTTGGAAAATGGAGGCCAGATGAGCAAGATATGTCTCCCATAGTGCAAATAGGAACCTTGGCTTTGACTATCAAAAAACCCTACAAGATAGAAAAATTAGAAAACCAAACCTAGAAAATCAGATCAAGCTTAGAACTAGCTTTTTGGTGATATCTTGTTTGCCCAAAAATGCCTCTGTTTGCTTAAGATACGAGCAAAAAACTGACAAGAGGTCAAAACATGAAGAACTCTAGAAAACTCTGCTAAATATGGTGGAGCCCCCACTAAATTGGCGATTGCCTCCAAATCTGGTGATGCCTCCTAATTTATGGCCAAATTTGGCAGATTTACCAAGAAAAAGGATTTTTTTGAGAAAAAAACAATTAAAAAACTAGAAAATGTTTTTTTAATTAAAAATATAAAAAAAAAACATGGGGCCCATGGCTTTCAGTGGTGTGGCTTTGGGGCTTGCGCCTGGCATCCGGGCGGGGGGGAGGCCCCCCTGCCTGCCTTCGCAAGTGGGTGGGGTATGACCCCCACCCAAAAAAAATTGATTTCTTTTTTCAAAAACTTTCAAAACCCCATAAAAACTGGGTATTTTGAAAAAAATTGAAAAAAAAATTCTTTATTTATTTTTTAATTTTTCACCCACCTTGTAAATTGTGCCTAGAATAGGGTTGTACTGCCAACATTTTTTTGCCTCAAAATGCAACTATGTCCAAATTGGACATGCCTTATATGAAAATAAGGGTTTTTGGTCCTTTTGAGCACAACCGTGAGGTTTGTTTGAGCCCAAAGTTCTCCAAAAAAAACTCCCTCAAGATCCATAAGAATCTAAAATAGAAAACCTCGTAAAAACACAGATCTGGAGAACAAGGCCAAATCTCTCATGAAGAGAACAGGTGCATAAAGATCTGGAGTTCTTACACCAGATTGCAGTTGATGAAAACTCAACCCTACAGCTCCCAAGAATCACCTGCATGCAAACCTATCATAGAAAGAGAGAAGCAAAAGCTATGGAGGCCATAAATAATAGATTGATGCAGGAGCATCTTGGGTTCTTGGTAATTCTGTATCAACCAAAAATATATTTACTTGTGAGCTTGGTATCTTGTTGGAGACTTTCAGTAGACTGCTCGGTAATTGCTCTTGAGTTCTTGTTTAAAGGTTTTGTTTTCCAACCGAACTCAGTTACTGATTTTGGCTTTGTTTCACTAAGCAGTCTCGGTGCTTGTTCCTTTCTTCTTGGTGGTTGTCTTTCTAAGTGGGTTTTGTTGGTTAGATCTTATGGCTGACATTTGCATTTAATTTTCGTAGCATAGTTAATGTTGGGATCTTCATTTTAAGAATGTGTGGACCTAAATCTAGGTTGTTCAAGTCTCCTATGTGGATCTTTAGGATCTTTTAGGGCCAACCTTTTTTGGTAGCCTCTTGTATAAAAGTATTGTTTTGTTCTTAGATTGAGGCCGTGAGATGGTAGTTTTGGACCGAGATTTTGTGACCTCGCATGTCTGAGGACTGTTGTGTAATAAATTTGAATGTATTTGGTCATAACCGGGAAGGCCTTACAACCCGATATGTATGAAGTTTAATGAATTAATACAAAAACTCTATATTCCTTCTCTCTTTTTCTATGTTTTAAGATTCCAAGTTGTTTTTAGCAAGTTGGTTTGGTGCTTGGGAGTGTCTTTAACCCTAAGTGTTATCCCTCCTTGTGTCAGGTGATATCAGAGTGAAGGTTAGATATAATTTCCTTCTTGTAAATACTAGTTGGTTGATTTGTTGTGCGGTAGCAGATTGCGATCTGACCTGCAATTGTAGAGGGTTTCAAGATGGTTCGAGGGAGGCAAGATGTAGATCTAGGCTTAGCTGATATGCTAAGGCAAATTGCTGCAAGATTATAAGTTGTTGAGATAGCCCAATGCCGTGGAAGACATCTTGAGAATGTTAGTCATGATGAAATTGAGGAAGTACAGGGAGAATTCATATCCACACCTGTGTTAGATCAGGGATAAGAAAGATTCATACAAGAATTGAGAAGTTTGAAGTTCACACCTTAGTTTAATCCTCTTGAGTATAGTGGAAAGATAGATTTAGATGAATTGATAGACTGGATAACCAAGATGGAAAAATACTCTGAGTATGAGAACATATCAGAGGAAAATAAGGTGAAGATTTCAAGCACAAATTTGAAAGGTCATGCACCCTTGTGGTGGGAGCATTTGTAATTGGACCAAAAGAAGAAGGGTAAAGAGAAGATAAAGCTATGGAATAAGATTATAAATAAGTTGAAGGGAAAGTTTCTACCTTTTGATTATCAAATTAACCTAGTTAGGAGAATGAAAAGTTTGAAGCAAAAAGATAGCTCTGTGAAATATTACACTGGGGAATTTTATAGGTTAGCTATCAGATCTGGACATGATGAAGATGAGGTAGAAAGAATTGCAAGATACCTTAAGGGATTAAGGAGTTCTATTCAAGAAGAGGTCAGTTTGGTAAAGATGGAGAGTATTGAAGAGGTTTAACATTTTTCCCTAAAGGCTAAGGAGAATTGAACAAAAGACTTGAGAAAATACGAGGAAGAGTTGGTAGATTATGTAGAGGAAGAGGCATATCTTATGGTGAAAACCCTAGATCTGATCAAGATAAGACAAATCAAGACAAAGGAAAGATTGAGTAGAAAGGTGGAATTTCATTCAGGGGAAGAGGTAATTACTCTCGAGGTGGCTATAATAGAATTGGATTCCAAGGAACTTTTTACTGTGTAGATCCAATCCTTCTCCACTCAATAATGAGGGTTAGTAGCATTGATTTTCAATGCGGGAAAGCAATCAAAACTACTAAGAGTGAATCTATGGACAATAAAATAACAAGCAATCAAAGAGGAAAATAAATGAATATAAAACACGATGTTTGAGGCTTCTATTGCTTCTCTCTACTCCTTCTGAGATACTAGATGAATGGTGCTCAGTATTGGTATTGGAAATGTCTGTGACTTGGGAGTGTTGAGAAAATGATATTGATATGATCACAAGAATGCTTAATGCTTTGCAATAATCCTATGGAGTAAGTGTGCACAAAGCTTGAAATAATGTATCCTTCAAATGGTTGAGAAGGGTTGATTATATAGAATATGGAAAATGATTTGGATGGATGAGATCAATCCCATAAATTGGAGGATGAATGGTTGAGATCAAAAGGAACTAGAGAAGCAATCAGTAAATTCCACCTCTTCCACTTGGAGAAAAGAGGGGATGTTTTAGTTAATTGAGGAGCAACCATCAAACTCCACCGCTTCAACTTGGAGAGAAGATGGAATGTTTAGTTAACTAAAAAGCAACCAATAAACTCCACCTCTTCAACTTGGAGAGAAGAGGGGATATTTAGTTAACTGAAAAGTTGATCAAGAGATACCTTTTTGAACTAGAGAAAGGATTTATTTGAATATTTAATTGATTTTTGAAATTAAAGTATTCAAACATGAGATAATTGAAATGATTTTTTATTTAAATAGAATTTTTGAGTGAAATTAAATTAATTTAATGAAATTAAATTAATTTAATGAAATTAAATTAACATAATGAAATTAATTTAATTAGAAGAATAAATTAATAAGTTTAAATATTTTAAATTTAAACTTTAGGAAATTGAATTTTAATTAACTAATAAAGATTAATTAATTAATTAATTAAAATTAATTATTTAATTAACTTTGAGGATATGATTAAATGATTTGGGGAATGGATTTTAGAAGAGATAAATGATTAATTAATGATTAAAAAACTAATAATTAATAGATGAAAATTAGTGTTTTAATGTAAGGTCGCAAGTATGTCCATTTTAGGGTGTCTACATTTTCCCCTCTTTGATGCATTGTCACTTGTTGTATTGTGTCAAAGAATCTTCTATTTTGATCCTACCCCAGCTTGCCCCAATGATAGCAGGTGGATTTATGCCCCCTCGACAAATTTGAGTGAAAATTCACGACAGAAGCGTTAATTTGTTGATACTGTAAAATGATTGTCTTGGCATTTGATAGTTTGTGAAAATAGTTATAATCGCTCCTAATACTAGCTACAAAAGATTATGGGGCCTAAGATGATAAAATAGGGCTCCTTGAGGAATTAGGATTTATGTTGATCACTTATTAATAGCTTGTGGTCCCTTTCATTTGTCACTTTGCACTTTGGAGCTCCTGATTCTCTGGTAAGATTCACTTATGATTTACTTTTCTATTCTTGCTTGTTTTGAGTGATGGTATTCCTTCCAGGAGTCATACATGTGTCTAACCAAGTCCATACCTTCATTCACTTAGAGGATGCATGGCGTGTGATGAGTTTCTTATCATATGTGCATTTATTGCTTGTCATTAATGCTTTTTAATTCAATTGATTTTCTTCAATTTATGTAACTGTGCCACAATCACCGGCGATTTTGCCGCAATTGATGAATGTTTGTCATAGTTGTTGATTCCCTTTCGCAATTGATAATTATGTCACATTTAGATTTTTTATTACCACAATTGTGACTTGTGGTTTGCAGTTGCTAATTGGATGTCCCAATCATTGCAAATGTGTCGCAATTGCTATTTATGTTTCACAATTGATTTGGTTTTATTTATACTTAGCAATTTGCACATGTCTAATTACTTTTGTGATCCTGGCAGTGATTACTAATTGTATTGTTCTTTTTGCAGGTTATTGGTGATGTTTTGCGCTGCCGAGAGTCCAGACCACTAGGTTTGGTATACCACTTTTAGATCTCTAAGGATGAGAGATGTACTTAGGCATTTAGGATTGTATTGGATTACTTATATGCCTAAAATCATGACCAATGGGGGTCTAATCTCTGCTCTTCTCAAGAGGTGGCACTCAAATACGTGCACCTTTCTTCTTCCAACTGGAGAGTACATTGTCAGCATTCTCTAGATTCATATCCAGTGTGTGCTAGTAGAGTTCACCCTACAGCCTGACATTGTTGATTTATCTGAGATGTCTAGTCTCTAGGTTGATCAATTAGGGATGTATGATGCCTATGATATCTCGCGGTCTAGATTTGGCATGGGTTTAGATAGGTTGAGTACACTTTTAGGTAGCTTGATCTGTGGGATTTTGTGTCCCGATCGTAGGCAGCCTAGATTCCCTATTGGATGGGGAGTTGTTCTTCAGAGTATGGTGAGACCATACTATTTATTCTTGGGGTCCCTACATGCTAGCCCACATGTACTATCATATGTTCTACGTGGCTTACTAGGGTGGTAAGTCACTTGGATGCGGTATGACATTGCTTAAGATCTGGGCATGGGAGCGCATAGTTGTCTACAGACCTATGGGTGCTCATGATCTTGCTACAAGTAGACCTTGTGTTTTTATGTATGATGGAGCCATGGTCCAATCTCGTATGGGTCATCTTATGTATTGGAGGTAGCAGCTTGACATGATGCCTTATTTTTTCTAGAGACCATATAGATCTTGTCTTGTCTAGAATGGTGAGGATGCACACCTTCCTTTCTGATGGCAGAGGAGGTTCCTGATTGTTCGTGTCACTAAGAATGTCCACACGATAGATTTGTACAATATCAATAGGGTTTTGTGGTAGTTTGGTGAGCATCAATATGTTACATATTCATATGATTACTCCACACAGAGATCTTGAGATATCAATGTTTGGGAAGCTGTGATCTCGGTTCATACTATGAGGACTGATTTATATGGTCTTCAACCTATTCTGTGGACATATTGATCATCCATTATTGATGCAAGTAGGTCTCTTTATTTCATTCTCTATGTTTTATATTGTACTCTCTTTAGATCTTTATGATATAAATCTTTTCTTGATACATTTTTATGCTTTCTTATCTATGTGGTATCAATGTTGAACCTTGTTTGCATGTAGGCATGACTCCACAGTTTGATGCTTGGTGGTTGTAGGTCCAACTTGTTACCTTGACAGATGTGACCCATCCTATTACTGGTATCATCATGAGGAGACCACAATACAAAGGTGGTGATTGTGGGAGAGGTGGTGGGAGGGATGGAGGGAGAGATGGAGGATGAGGGGGAGGTAGGGATGGAGGGAGAGATAGGGATGGAGGTCAGGGGAGGGTTGATGATGATGATCTTGATGTTGGGCATAGTGGAGAGAGAGTTAGGACTAGAGGAAGTGGGCCTAGGGGGAGGTATGGAGGGAGAGAGACTACTCGGGTTGGTCTAGGAGTGATCATAGAGGATGAGGAGGGGATGGAGGAGGAGGTACCTCAACTTGTTTGGAGGGTGCAGACACAGACTAGTGATTCTCCTACAAAGAGAGAAGAGGAGATAGGAGAGGGTGGGGATGAGGATATGGTTGAGGTGGGGGAGTTAGGATCTAGTAATAGAAGTGGCAGTGAGAATGATGGTGAGATCAGTGAGGAGGACTCTTGGATTGTGTGAGATGAGGGGTTGAGAGACATTGGGGAGGAGGGATAGATGGATCTAGACATGGGTGGGCAGGAGGATGATCCCTTTGAGGTCTTGTGGTTATCACAAGAGATAGAAGATCTATGGCTTAGATTGGTAGCTTTAGAGGTATAGGCTACAACTTTGGAGAGTAGGCTCACTATAGCAGAGAGCAGAGTTACATTGGCTGAGAGAAAGGATATGATAGTTGAGATCAGGGAGAGACAGGCTCAGATAGATGTCAAAGCTTTTATATATGGTGTACAGTATCTACCCCACTAGAAGGTTCTTGACCATTTTTGGATATCAGGACGTGAGGCCTAGAGAGAGATTGATTACTGGCAGTGCCACTATGAGGGTGTTGTTCCTTCTATGCGGTGGGTTCCCAGTTACACTGCCTCATAGAGATCTAACAGAGCTAAGTGGTCACACAATAGTGGTGTGGCTAGAGATCCTTTGCAGAAGTAGAGGGTAGGACCTGATATTCCACCCCCTTGTCCACCTGGTGGCAAGAGTGGGGGTAGTAGTTGACTCTTTTTGTATAATTATACCACTGTGTACCTTGTTGTATCATTTTTGTATCGATTCCATAGTGATGTTGTACTGATTTTGTATCGACGATGTACCGATATTTATAGACATTTATGTTGATCACTTTTATGTGAGACTTGCGACCATCCATTATACTCACATATATGATATATGATATTATCTTATTTATGAAATGATTCTATATGATGTGCAGCTTATTTCTATATACTTTGTATATGCTAATGCATTTTATGAGATGATTTATGGTTATATGCATTTGATGTAATTCTAATATGCAGACTCTTAGATGTATGATCTTTTCTTTCCTATGATACTGACATATGTATGCAGGATGACTCTTATGATGAATTCATATCTATTTGATCTATTGATGATGTATGCATGTTTTTCTTTTCTTTATGCAATAAATGAATTCAAACCTAAAATGTACCATGTGTTAGTTAGAAGAAAGTTAGTGATATATTAGTGGTGATAGGAAAGGACCGAATGAAAGATATGAGTGATGAAACCAGTCTGTTGCCATAAATTCCAATTTTATTCATCATTGCACCTTATTATAAAAAGGAAGAGACTCAAATGCACCCAGATATTAACCATCTGGATACCTCTATGACCTTTGATAACCAGAAGTAGATAAATAAAAAGAAAGAGAACCAAATGCACCTAGATATTGACCATCTGGACACCACTATGATCTCTAATGAAAAGAAAGAGAACCAAATGCACCCATATATTGACCATCTAGATACCGCTATGATCTCTGATAACAAGAAGTAAATAACCAAGAAAGATAACCAAATGCACCTAGATATTGACCATCTGGATGTTGCTATGATCTTTGATGTCAAATAGATACAAATAAGGATTGTTCATTTCTTTTCTAGGGGTTATCTTAGATCGTGTAATTGTGTGGCTGCCAGACGCATGACAACTCCTATCGCATTTATCCTGAATCATTATTTCCCTAGAATCAAATTGAAACATTCCACAAACAACAATCAAAGAAAATAAGATCATGATTCATCATGGCCACTCTCATCACTTAGTTGTATCCTTGAGTAGCGTAAGAACATAATCGCAGAAGATAAATTGACAACTGACTGACATGACTGACCTAGTCAATAGTTTATTGTTCCTTGATTTGCTTGATTTTTTTATACTTTATTGTGTCTAGTTTCAAGAATGGATGCCTCATATAACACCGATCTATTTGGTTTTGAGTATGTTTGTCACTGTGTAAGACAATTGATAGTTTGATTGATGATTGATTGAATCATTTGATTGAATGACAGATTGGATTGTTGATAAAGCCAAGTCATATGAGCCCATTGTCAATTTGCAAAGCTCACAATTTTGACATTTGATTGATTGTTGATTGTCATTCACTTGTTGATAACAAAGATGATTTATTGTTGAGATTTTGCAATATTTTATTTTTTTATGATGATTGATTTCTTCACGACATTTTTCTCTTTTTCAGGATTTTTGTTGACTTTTTAGATTTTTTAGATTTTTTCAAGACTTTTTTAGAATTTCCCCCTAGTCTAGTGAACCAATGAAATTTATGGATAAGCATGATGCTCAAGGGGGATTGCGCTTCTAAAAATAAGCTTCGGTGATCAATCTTTGCATGTGGGGAGCACAAGCTTGAATATTTCAGAGTTCATTGATGGCAAAGCGGGACCTTAACACTTAGCACCTGTTTGCAAGGTTTTCACCAAGGTACCTTCCCAATAGTGATTTTTTTCCATGTTTTCACTGAGAGAGAGATTGTGTCTCTCTTTACTTTTTTCTATTTTTTGAAAAAAACAATTGTCGCCAAGGCGCCTGTTTTCCAGGTTTTCACCAAGGTAACTTTTTATATTTTTTTTATTTTTTTATGTATTTTATGGATTTTAGATATGCTCCCTTGACCTTGAGACCTCAAGTGTAGAAACTCTTGAGGTGCATGATATTGATATGACCAGAGATTTGATCTCCTTCTTGAGTTTTGAGTTGATATACCCCACTATTGCATGATGTTATGATGAGGTGTGGTCCTAGCCAATTAGGCTTGAACTTTCCTAGTTTAACCATTTCTATTTGGTTCTTTTGATTCTCCATGAGGATAAGATCTCCTACCTCAAAGGTTCATGGTGTGACCTTCTTGTGATAGTTTCTTTTAAGGCAATTTTGATAGCCTTGTAAGTGATTCAGTGCATTTTTCGTCTCTAATCCAATAGTTCCAGCCCATTGAGTCTTGCTACTTTGTAGCCTTCATATGAAATGATTTCCTTTAGTGAGATTCTAAGGGAGGTGATTTAAAATTCAAGGAGTAGGACCACCTCTAATCCATATACCAAGGAGAATGGAGTGTCTCCTTTAGGTTTTCTCACACTCATTTTGTATGCCCATAATGTGGGACTAAGTTGCAAATGTCAGTCTCGCCCAGATTCATTGACCGTTCTCTTTAAGATCTTCAGGATGGTTTTGTTAGTGGCTTCTGCTTGACCATTCCCTTGGGGATAGTAGAATGAAGAGAAACCTTTCTTTATGTGGAACTTCTCACAGATATCTTTGACATCCTGGTTTTGAAAAGGTGTATCGTGATCTGTGAGTATAGTTTGAGGGATCCCATACAGACAAATGATGTGATTCAATATGAACATGGAAATTTTCTTTCCTGTGATGTATGTGAGAGGAATTTCTTCTGTAGACACCTAAATCTGATTACCTTAATCAATCATATTTAGTGCCTTCTAGGACATATCAGATAAGTAATTAAGCATTACCTAATTGACCTATGTCATCCTCTAGCCCTAATTAATTCAATTAATTGTCTATACTCTTGATTAATTATTAAAAGCAACCAATAGCTTAATAGATAATTAAATCCTTATTCCTCCTATTATTGAATGAATATGTACTGATTTTCATAGCTTATCTTACTTTTTGATCCTCTTCCATCTCCTAGCACCATTGAAGTCCCCTCATCCATTGAATTCATCCAATCTTCATCCCCGTCTTCTCGTCTTGACACTATCCACACCCCATCCAATGAACCTCACACATCCACCCCTCTTCCCTCTCTAATAGAATCACCCATTCATCCATCCAACCCATTTGAAGAATCTCCCATTCATCCATCCCCTCCTTTGCCGAATCCATCCATCCATCCAACTCATTTGAACAATCCATCCATATATCCCCCATCACACCATCCACATAAATCCAATCATGTCAAGAACTTGTCCAAAAGCATGTTGAAGTATCCATTAACTTGACTGAAAATTGTATCATTCCATCCACTCCATGTGAAGATCCTAACATCCCACTCCATCCACTACATGATCCATCCACTCCACTTCCTAATCCATTTCCCTCTACTCCACCATCTCAAGATCCTATCCTTCCATCTACTCCACCTCTAGATCCATTATCCTATCTGATTCAAGATCCAAGCATCCCATTCACTCCACTTCTTAATTCCTCCAGTCCTCCATATCAAGATCCTACCATTCCATCTCCTCCAACTCTAAATCCATTATCCAATCTACGTCAAGATCCAAGAATCCCATCCCCTTCACTTCATTAACCTTTATCACCTCCAATTCCATCTATCCCACCACCATTAAACCATCACCTTGGTCCACTCACATTCATTCATGGTGGTCCACTTAAACTAGAAGAAATCAGTTTCATGTCCACCATTTACACTACTCTTGATACTGGACTCACATCTTGTTCCCTAAGAAAGAAGTACCCTATCATGGATCGAATGCTAAAAAATAGAATTATCAACATAAAGGTGCAGGCATAAATGAGCAAGGTATATTGGAGCCCATCTCTATTAAAATACATCCACGGTTTTGTGGTATTGGTTATGCACCTAGAGGTCCTTCATCCAAAAAATTTGGTACAACTAAAGCAAAGTTCAAGAGTGATTTCAAACCCTCCATTACATCTTCATATCATCCCTCTAAAGCATATAATTCCATCCCCCCTCCTCCATCCTTGAAACCCAAGACAACCTACCATATTCCTCCTTCATCCTCTCAATCCATTTTGGGCCCCTATGTCCCAAAATCTCATCCCACATCTTATCCCACTCCTTCCTTCATCCATCAATCCCATATAAAAAATCTCACCACTTACATTCCCAATCAAGATCAACAAAGGCACATGCCCATGCACTTCATCCAACATCCTACATCCACCACTCCATCCATATTTCCTCCATCTCATGCAAGTTCTCATATCTCTCCCAATGCTACTCCCTGTAATTTGGATGCCAAATCACCAATGCATAAAGAAAAATATCGGAAAAATTCTAAAGATTGTCATGTCCACTCTAAATGAAATGCTCCAGCAAAAGTAAATCCAGTCAAAAAATGCACTACATCCCATAGGCCACAAAGGACCACAAAAGAAAAAGAAAAAAATATGTGGATCCCAAAGAAAAAAGATGACATGCATCTAAAAGAAAAATCCATTAAGGCATTCGAGGTTACTAATCCTCTAGCTGAGCATTCCTCTCGTCCATCTTCAAAATCTATTTTGGGTCCTTATGTCCCACAACTTCCTACCATTCTTCCTCCATCACATCCATAGGTACCATCGGCTTTACATTCACTCTTTCGACATCCCTCGCAACATGTTCCAATGTTGATCCTCACAACATCTCCCTATCCCACTCACTTTCCATCATTTTATCTAAATACTTCCAACTATCATATCCCCTATCCCTCATATCTCCCCCCGCATAACTATCTCATACCTACATTTTCCTAAGTCACTCATCCTGCATAAAGCTGTACCAACATATCATGATCAACACCACAAGCAAAAGCAAAAGCAATAAACCAAAAAAAAAAAGCAAAATAAAAAATCAAAAGAAGCAAAAAAATAAAATTAAAAAGAAGCAAAAAGAAAAAAAGAAAAAATAAAAATAAAGAAAGAAATCAATTTGTCCACTGGTGAAAACTTGGTAAACAAGTGCCTTGGAAAGGTACCATGATGAAAACCTAGTAAATAGGCATCATGTGTAGTTCCTCCATCTATTTTCTCTCCACACTTAGGGGCACATTCCTTCTGTCCACCATCTATATCTTGTCTTATCTTTTTCACTTCCTCCATCCTCCTCTAGATCTTGATGAGAAATATACAGGCCACCATATATACATTCTTTTGGACATCTCTTGATATCCATCTCCCATCTCTTGTCTTTATCCACCTATCCTTTTATCCACCCATCCTTCCTTCCATCTATCCTTCTGCACTATCTTCCTCCCTTATCCACCCTTCATCCTATCTTCCATTCACCTCCATCATCCTCTTGGTATCCTCTCTTCCATCCTATTGTATCCCCTCCTAATGCTTCCTCACATGCATGACCTATCCTAAGTGGGGGCATTTTGTTCCTTGGTGACATAGTCCTTGGAGACCTTTTCACTGCCACCTGTCATTTCCCAATCCTCCTCTCCTATCCATAATCTTTCAGCTATTCATCCATTCCTCTACTCAAATCCTTCCACCCATTGCTTCCAATTCTGCATTCCATATTGTCTCCTCCATCTTCCAATTCCTCCTTTCCTATATCCCATCACTTGTTTCTTCCCTTGTCATTGGTATCTAGTTCTAGGCTATCCTCATACACCCAATGCCACCCATTCAAATCCTAATTCTCCTTGTGACCTACCATCGCATGAAAATCCTATCCACATCCTCTAGCTATCCAAATTCAAGCAGCAATCAGCCCATCCAAGCACACCCTCAGCCTTGCTGCAAGATTTGATCATAATCTTCTCATCATTATTGGGATGCATCCTTCCCAATCCTTGTGTTTTCTTTGGGATTACATCATTCCCACATCTAGAGCACCCCATCTGCTATTACTCTATCTTGACCTTTTGGCTCAACCGGGGCAACATCATGCATATCTGCCTCATCTCATCCATTCTCTCTAAGCTTATTGTGCTTTCAGTCTATACATATCTTGTTTGTGTCAGTCCAGTCTTGATTTTGGTCTCACTTGTACATATCTCACATCTTTGGTCGGTCTCCTCGCAGAAATTGATCCAGTTATGTTCTAAATCTTGTACTTCAGCAAGTTCCTTATGACAAAATCTTGGTTCAACAGTTTGATCTCAACACATCTTTGGATAATCAGTTAAAATAATCATCATCGCCATGGAAATGGGTCCTTGAGGATGTATCCTTCCTCTCATTGACGTAAATCTAAACATCACCAGTGAAATGGGTCCTTGAGGATGTATCCTTCTTCATGTTGACCTAAATCAAATCAACATTTCACATCATTTGATCTCTCTGGCAAAATGTATCTTGTTGTTGAATTTTTTATCTTGAAATTTGATTTTGGTTCTTGGTTATCATTCCTGATTCTTTCGGTTGTTCTCCTCCTCAAAGTTGCCACAATTCTTTATATCATAGTATGTTGTGAATTTATGTACCTGCGAAAGGGAACTTGATCTTTTTCTTTTTTTCCTGTGAGTTAGTCGGATATGACCCTTGCATGTATGTAATCCATTTGGGTTCGCATGCTGCACTTGGTAAATGTCATTTTCTTGTGGGCTTTTCCAGCATCATTTTGACCATAGCTCTTCTGGGACTCATGTGTGATGTTGGGGCAACCCTTGCATGTTTGTTGTGTCAGTCCTATGCATGTGGTACAATGTTGCCTTGGTTCTTCATACCTTGGTGCATAGTATCATATGCTATACCAAAATAAGTGCTCAAATACATGTTGGTATTCCCTCCCAGAATACCCCTCACTCAAGCTTCAAGATAATCTCCCCCATCCAAATCCCCCCAGCAAAATCCAAATCCTCAGCAATCCTATCATCCTAATCCTACAACCCCAGCAGTAATCCTAATCCTACTATCCTTGTATCATGCAAAATATTTGTGTGCTCATCTGTGGAGATAGCTAGACTTAGTGTAAATCTCAAAACACCTAGGATCATCCCTCCTTCTTAGTTCATCTATTGTTTTCCATTGCTAAAATCCAAAGTTCAAACTAGACTATCTTGATCGTTATCTTAGTTTCAAATCTCAGCATCATCAACGGTTCCTTGTAGGATGTATCTTTCCTCTTGTCTAACCTAATCAATCATTATCAGTGGCTTTCTTAAGCCCAAGCATATCCTATCTTCATCACCGATCAAGAGACATCAAACTTTGTTCCTATAAATTACCCTTGTCTATACAAGAAACTTGAACTCTCTTCGAGAGGTTATTCCTATTTGTTTGCTTTATATCACTCACTTTGGTTACATCCCAGATAGAATCCTTTCTTTTACACCCCAACTAAAATCCCATCCCCAACCATAATCCTAATCCCATACCTAATCCTTCATCCCTGATGCAAACTTGAATCTCCCATCCCTCATTCTTCAACTTCCTTCTTCTATTCTTTCCCTCATCTTGTCACTCTTTGTCATCATTTCGAGACGCTGCCAAAGCTTCATTTTTCCTCCATTTCATCCTCTCAAGGGGGCATCATCCCTAGCCAAATTCTATCTTACATCACCACTCTGGGGTGATTTTTTTGCCTACATCCACATCTTCGCATCGTCTATTATTTTAAATGTCTTCAAAATAGCGTTATTCTAACACTATGTCAAAAAGAGGCAAAATGTAGACACCTAAATCTAATTACCTTAATCAATCATATTTAGTTCCTTCTAGTACATATCATATAAGTAATTAAGCATTACCTAATTGACCTATGTCATCCTCTAGCCCTAATTAATTCAATTAATTGGATATAGTCCTGATTAATTATTAAAAGCAACCAATAGCTTAATAGATAATCAAATCCTTATTCCTCCTATTATTGAATGAATATATTAAATCATTTAATTCATTCATTAATATTCCCTTTAACCCCTAACCTAACCTATCCCAACCACCTAACCTTGAGTTCTAACTCAACCCAACCTCTTTAAATATTTTAACCTAACCTATCTCAACCACCTAACTCAGAGTTCAAACTATCCCAACCTCTTCACCCATGCTAATCATATCTTAAACCCTAATCCTAAACTCTCCCTAATGAAGTCACATTCCTAATCTTTGGATTAGGAATTCAATCCCTTCCACAAAGTCAAATTTCTCAATCCATCCTCATCCAAGTGCATTTAATGCTCTTACATCCTCATTAATGCCTCTTACACTCCTCATTAATTCTCTTACACCCTCATTATTAACCTTATCTTCTAGAGTCTTGTTGGCTCTCTTCCCTAAATGGTCACATTCCTCCCTCTTTTCAACCCAATCATATTGTCACACTTGTCATCATATGATGCACTTGAAGAAGCACAATCCATGTGCTCTCTTCAAGGTGCATCTGGGCCTCTCCTCAGGATTTCATCCTGACCCTTGATTCCTCACCCATTTTCTATAAAAGAAACCTCATTCCTTCATAATTTAATCCACCTTCCATGTAGATTTATAATGCTATTTTGAGAGCAAATCATAAATCCATATTTTTCAGAGAAGAGTTATAATTCCAGTTTGAGATCACAGCATGAAGCTTGAAGCACATCCATGACCACACATCCACAACAAATGGACAAATCCAATGAACAAAATGGAGTTTGAATGAGCTCGTAGGAGGTTTGCACTTTCTTCATTTAGCTTATTTCAAGTTTTTATTTTATGTCTTAGCATGTATGTAGCTAAGATTCTTAGTTATTGAATGCTTTATTTATTATTGTGTTCCTTTATAACTGATTTTTGTAGCTTACAGCTTCCACCCATTTGGTAAAGTAATATTTCATTGCAATTATGTACTTGTGACCATTAGAGGATGTTGGTGTAATCTTTTCCACTAAGTTAAATCCCCATTTTTAAAAAGGCCATGGTGAAGTGATGGGGTGGAGGTCTTGAGCTGGTATGTAGATAAGATCTCCATGAATCTGATATTGTTGGCACCTTTGCACATATTTGTTAGCACATGTCTCTACTTCCATTATGATGATCTTCTTTTCCAAACTATTGCCACCTACATGGGCCCCACAAAAAGTGATTTTTTTAGTGGCTAATATTCACCAATTGGCTAATTTTTGAAATTTGAGAATCCAAATTTGGCTAATAATTCAAGATTTAAGGCGACCTAAATCGCCAAACTTTTACAAAATTTTATTTTAG
>MU228010.1:2413887-2454479 GCA_018584345.1 Thuja plicata
AACATAAAATCCTTGCCTGAATTGCTCATGTCTATGAGTGATTTGGTTAAAAACACAAGAGATAATCTGGTGATCAAAGATAAAAACAAATTCATTGAACATCATAAACAATCAGGGAGCTGTACCTGTCAATCCAGAGGGCAGTGATTGAAAATATACACTCACCCATTTGTTGGTGACATCCTTTTGTTCTCTCACCTTGGGTGCTAAAAGAGTCAGAGATTATAAATCTAACGGGAGGACAAACTGTCAACCAACAATATGTCATGGTATCAGGGGACTCAAGACCAACAAGGACACACGTTGACTCTATTATTAGAGCTTTATGTTTTGGTATCATTAATTGTTCTACAATAAATTGGAGTCTGGTTTCGTTACCTAAAATGTTGATCAAGGATGCTATAGTAGCCATTGCATCTGCAGCTTTGTTTTAAACCTTTGGAACCTGCTCAAATACAATGAAATGAAAAAAAAATTGTAGCTTTATCATCAAATCTCTATATGGGATCAAATTTTTTTGTCTTTTTCATGTAGTCATTGTTGACTTGACTGATGACCAATTGGTAATCATCATAGACTCCTAGGTTCTTTATCCTCCATTATATAGTTGTCTTCAATCCAATGACCAAAAATTCATACTCAGAAATATTGTTTATGCATGGTAAGTTGAGTCTAAAAGACTTATAAATTGCATCATTATGTGGAGTAATGAGTACTATCCATGCTCATGCACCATGGTTTGTATATGACCCATCAAAGAATAATTTCCAGACCGCTCTTGTTGGTTGTACTGTGAGGATCAATTCATTTAGAAAGTTGGACACTATAGGTTGATGATCTTGTATTGGTGCCTCTACTAGTTTATTCACCATTATGTGCCCTTTTATAGCCTTCGATCCATGTAATCTGATGAGGCATTTTTATGCCCTGTTTTAGAAGCCATAGGATAAGTTTCTAATAGTTCATGTTTGTGCTTTTTCATTATACTTGCTGAAAAAAATTATGCTCTTTTATGTTGTGATGTGGCATGCAGCCACTAAGACACCTGCTCTAGTTTAATGTTAAACATGCAAAATGTGGATATTAATTCTATATTACTTATGCTAAATTTACATTTATGTTCTTATGAGTAGTTAGTTGTTTTAACATGAATGGATGTATGCGTGTTTGGTGGAGAATTTCCTTGGATAGATTGATTCTAACATTTAAAGTGCAGAGAATAAATAGAAAGTGAAGGATTGACCAAGTGAATGCACCCTTGTGTTGGATACCCTGACCCGTTCCTATAGCAAAATCGACCGATGGAGAAGTTAAAGCAACTCAAAGTGGCAGTTCTGCTAGAATCAAGGTGGTAGTAGCTGGGCAAGGACAGAGTAAGGGAGCTATGAATTTCCTTGAATAAATCATGGAAGGAGTGGGAATCTAGATCTGTTATTCCTCTTTCATGACAAATCTTTCCTTCTTTATGGATATCTTCTGATTTTCTGCTTTCCAGTTTCTAGATTTTTCAAATAAAGACTCTGCCTATTCTATAGTGTGAGCAGTTAGGTTCGTATATGTTTTTCTTTGAATAAGCCCCACTCCTACGTGAGAAGGGGGCATTATCAGTTATCAAGAATATAGTTTCATTCTATTATTTTTATAGTTTACAAGAATCTATGTACTTTCCTTTTCAATCAATGGTAAATGAAGTGTTAAGATCTAGTTCAGTGTAATTGAGTTTTGGATACTCACCCAAGGGGGGCCACTTGTTGAGGAATCCATGTTAGTTAGAATCATTTCATGTAATTTGTTTTCCTACATCTTGTTATCTTAATTGTAGTGTTACACAGTTCCTACAGCCAAAATGGCAAGATAAGCTTTTCCTTCCTGCAGCTAAAGGGGAAAAGTTGTTGAAACATTATAGTTTCATTTTCAAGCCTTTGCATTCCTTCAACATCTTTAGTTACACATTTTTCTTCCAGTATTTATTTCCTGCAGCCATAGACTAGTTTTCCTTTTCAAGCAATTTATTTCCTCTAGCCATAACATGGTCTAAGTAAAATCCTTGGTGCATATATCTTGCTGACCCATTTCAAGTACTACATCCCTGGGCTGATAAATTAAATTATTTTTTATAAAGAGGATAGCTTCTCGGTAGGATGTCCAATCCCTGAGTTTTGGTGAAATCCTAATAATTTGTATTCCTTTAAGAGAACCGATCATTTTTGGCATCATTGTCAGGGATGGTGTCGAACCAAGTGTTGAACTCAACCATTTGTAGAATTTTCTTCAAGCATTATGATTTCATTTTACCTATTTTGAGTATATTAGAGTTCGCCACCAAATTTTTTCATCCCAAAAATGCAATTTCCATTCAGCTTCATGCGTAGAAGAAGAGACACTCTAGGAAGGTACTTGCCAAATTACTCCAATAACCGATTAGGAGAAATCCTTGGCTAGGAAGAAGAAGAAGATGAGGGTCAGTTCTTGGATACTATTGTAAACCTTCATGTTTCATCATCGTCGTCGTCATCTTTAGAAGGTGATCCGCTAAAATTTTACCTTCCTGAAGAGAAACCCAAGTTTAATTCTTTGTTGAAGCCTTGGAAAATCTGAGAATCCAATACCCAGAGCATAAAGAAGAGAATCCATTGCCTCTAGTCATCTATCAGCCTCAAGGTTCACCCAGGATGGCGAACCCTCCTACTTTTCCATTCCCCATCGTTGACTAGCGTGATAATAGAAACCTCAAGAATATCCCATCTTCAGCCCTTCCAAAATTATATGGCCTAGTAATCGAGGACCCTGATACCTTTCTCTTTGACTTTGATATCCTTTATTGCAGTTATGACTATACCATGAATCTCCATATGCTCAAATTGTTTTTTGCAACTCTAAAAGAGTCTGCATTGAGATAGTTTATGGGCTTAGGCTAGGATGTTGTTCATAATTGGGATGAAATGAAGAGTGCATTCTTGACAACAAAGTATAAGGAGTATTGCAAGGTAAATGACATGTGAGGGGATGATATCTTCAAGATGACACAAAAGGAGGATGAGAGCCTTGCAGATTATGTGTCAAGATTCTTGTTTAGCTTCCAGAAGAATATGTAGCATCAGCTCAACTAAGAGTCACAAAAACTTCTCTTTTTGAGGGGTATAAATGAGGGGTGAAATGAAGCCCTGGATCTCATGGCTGGAGGTGATATCACCCAATCTACATGGGAGGATATCAAGAAAATATGCCTCAATTACTCTTGAGTTGCTGCTAAGAAAGGCAATGGGTATACGTCTACTACTAAAAAAACTAATGGAGTTGGAGCCTCTTAGACAGAAATAATGCACCTTCTATCCAAATTCAATCAGGACATCATTAATAACATGGCCACACAGCTAGACACGATGTAGACAAAAAATAAACATGAAGAGGCCAAAGCTAATCTGGCATAATTTTGTCCCCATTGCAAACAGAAGAAGAGAGATTATCGGTGCAAGATGATCACTAATATGAGGACTACACAAATACCCACTAATTATAAACCAATTGAAGGAGATGATGAGAAATTATTCTTTGTTGCACAATAATGACCATGGGCCTAAAGACATGGCATGCCTCAGGATCCTCTTACATTTTATGGTCCATTTTATAGTAGTCAATGGAAATCTCCTATGAATGCTCAGTACTCTCCCTAGAATAACTCACAACCTCAATGGAAAAATTACCCGTCCTTAATGGAAAAATATCCAAGGTACTAGAAAAAACCTCAAGGGAATTGGCAGCCTCCACAAGGCAATTGGCAGCAAAATCAGCAATGTTGGGGTGGTCAGAAATGACTAAACCAGCAGCAAGGATTCATGAAGCCACCACCTAATCCTCCATAGTAGGCACTTTTTCCACCTCCTACAGCCACTATAGTGTAGGATTTGAGAGATACAAATCCACAGAACACCAAGAATACCTGCATGCAAATAACCTTTTAGAGGAGAGAAGTAGAAAGAGGAAAAACCAGAACTCAGAAGTTACTCAAAATGTGAGAGAAAAAAATGTATTCTGAATTACTGAAAAAAGAATTGTAAGATTCAACCTATAAAGGTGAACAAAACCCAAAATCCTAAAAAAGATAGGTTGCAAATTAATAATTAATTAAAAAATTAATTATTAATGCACCTAAGAGAAATCTTAAGCACTAAAGAGTAATAACTTAACTATTTAAATCAACATGATTTAATTAATAAGAAAACTAAAGATTACTCTAACACCCCCCCCCCCCCACCTTAAGCNCTCTAACCCCCCCCCCCCCCCACCTTAAGCTAAGAATTGGGGGTAAGCTAACCTAGCATAGCTATGAAAGCAGGAAAAGGGTCCTGGCAATAAGGCCTGATGAGGTACCCAATACAAGGAAATCTCTGTAAACCGGAGACAAAGAAGAAAACCTAGTGGGAAAAACCCCTCTCCAAAAAGAGATAGAAAGATGCAGAAAAGAAATGGCTCAAGAGACTCTCTCAAGACCATAAGTACAACCAACTCCCCCATGAGAGAGGGATGAGACACCAAATCCCCCCCAGAATGATGGAACCCCTACGGGAATGATCGAACCAATAGAACTCCAATGCAAAAGAAACAAAGGGATGAAACAATAAGGAAACCCTGGAACGAGAGGTGAAACTGGAAGGCCTAACTGATGCTCAAAGGAGAATGAATGAGACTCATGTAATGTAATATCTAATGAAGGTGGTCCAATAGATGTGTTGAATCTGACGTCTACAAGGAGATGAATATCCTTGAATATTCCCTCAACAACTGGAGTAGGTGGCTCGATGTAGGGAGCAACAATAATAGGTACTATTGAAGAGGAATCATGTTTAGCAGATGAAAACTCAATAGGAGGGGGAGGTGTAGAAGCCACGACACTGATCTCAAGAACAACACATAAGTTCAGGTGACCTGACTTCTCCTCAATAGGAAATCATGAAGTAGGAGAGATATTCTCTGACAATGGAGGCGGTGAACCAAAATGAGAGAAGGAGTACAAGCGGGTAGCATGATCAACTACCCCTATGGAAAAAATAGCACATGTCACACTCTCTGATGTGCACTCAATCTAGAGTGAACTCAATTGTCTTCCCTATCCTACTGTGAGTAATGTGATAAATGGATAGAAGGTTAGAGGACAAGGATGGAACACATAGTACATCATGGAATGTACCATCATCGATGTAATAGAACCCTTCCCACAGACGGTCATAATATTGTTATTCCCCATCAGAATGTGTGGGGTAGGTGAGGCCTCAAAAGATGAGAATGAGCCCCGAGAAGATGCCATATGGTGTGAAGCACCTAAATCCAATAGCCATCTAGAAGATGGAGCAATAGAAGATGCACATAATGCATGATCCTTTATGTTGTCTGGACCATCTTCTTGAGAAGATGAGGAAGAAGACTAGTGAGAAGAGGAAGAAGGAATATCAATCTTGCTCTTCTGAAGAAGAGCTTCCAAATCATAAATTTGTTGGGCATGTCCATCTACCTTCTTCTGAAAGCACTGAAACTCATCATGATTGGGCTTGTTACAATAAGCACACTTAGGTTTTTCAGTCTTTGATTTCCCCTTATGTGGAGGAGGTGGGCCAAAGGAATGTTGAGAAAGAGAATCCTTCCAAAACTCTGTGGTTGGTGATACGTGTTTCTACTCTAGTTTTCGTGAGGATGGATGAGCAACCAAAGCATGGCTCATAGAGAAAGAAGTATCATCCAACTATTGAATCTTTGACTTCTCTCGAGTCAAACGATCACAGAAGGCCGCAAAGGAAGGCATAATGTGCCTAGGTCCTAAATCACCCATAAAGGAATAGAAATTGGAGGAGAAGATTTGGAATTATTCTCGAAGCTTTGAGAGTATCAGGAAGATACACTCATTATCAGATTTGGTCTTCCCACATCCCTGTAAAAGTGAACGTAGAGCATTGAGCTTCATCAAGAAGTCCTCAATGGTGTAAAAATTGTTAGGATACAATGATATCAATTTTGCATCAAGTTGTAGTACCCAGAACTCATTCACTATGCCAAACAGATCTACAAACTTCCCTAGATGGCCCGAGGAGTGTGCAAATTCTTCAAATGAAACAGGAGACTATCAGAGATATTCAGTGCAATTAAGCCCATGGATTCATCTATTTTGTTCCTATGATGAAGAATCTCAAAAGGATGCTACAAAATAGGTTGGTTCTCATCCAAACAAGACCATAAGCACTGTGAGATGAGCAATTTGGTCATGTGTGCTTTCCAGGTATGGTATTTGTGTTGTGTTAGATAGTCAATGTAAGGGTCTGACATTGAGAGAAAGAAGATGGAAGTAGAAGGATCTTTCTAAAGTAAAATGCACCCCCCACACAGGGTACATTGATTCAATCAAAGTGAAGCATACACAAGGTACATTGATTCAATCAAGATATTTGCAAGTAGGTATAAATTCACCATTAATTTTAGCAATCTCAATAATCCCAGAGTTTCTGGGTATTTTGTTGTTTTGGATTGAAAATATTTCATTTCTTGAGATACTAAACACTTTCTTTGACAGGTTTGAATCAAGGATACAAGATAACAATACAACATAAAATTCATTCACTTGTCGATTTGGGTTTAAAAAGAATAGTGATTGTCACACATCTCACATTTTGGAATTTGGTGTTTAAAATTGACGTGGAGACTAAAATTGAAAAAAGGCAAAGAATCTCTCGATTTGGTGCATTAAAATGGAACAAGAAATTAACACCTACTTTTGGGCTTAAAACTGAACGCTTGTGCTGGTATGGTGGTGTAGCTTAGTTCACATTTCAAACTTTTAGAGCTTAATCGATTTACCTTGTGTCTTGAATTTTGGGTGCACTTGCACAATCTATTAGATTAGACACCTATATACTTTTTAGAAAGGCATGTCCAGGGAATGCGCTTCTTCCTCCGAGAATGACCTTAAACTGGTAATCCTTCTAATTGGTATATAAACAAGGCACAAACCAAAGTTATGTCTTATCTAGCCAAGCTTGGGAGAGGTGTGTTGATGATAGTCTGGATCAAGTGATTATCCCTAAGGAGTCAGCATGGTCAACTAGGCTCTTAAGTGAGTCACACACGTACAAACCGATTGGATAGATGTCACTGACCCTTACTATAACCTTGTTAATTAGAGGCCAACCCAATCTACCTCTGAATAGATACCTTATTATAGTGAAAGGGGTTGCAGAATTTCCCCCCAAGATTCCCAACATATGTGTTCCAAGGTATTTGTATAGTGAAAGAGATCTTCACTCCATGGAAACAATACCTGGCAATGGAAAAAACACAGGTGCCTACGTTGTGGACCTTCATGTCCTATTAGTGTGACACTTGTTGTGTGAACTAATGGACATTCAAGCATTGGGCCTATAATATTGTATTTTGAAGCCATTGACCTAGATTAATCTGACTGTTCATTATTGATACCTCGTGATAACATTACAACTTGAAAGAGTTGTAGAACATACACATTATCAATCTTCATTCTTCAAACACAATGTCTATTGTGCTTATTCTTTGATCAGTTTACAAAATGCAAAATAAACATCCACACTATCAAAACAAGTCAGACGTACTAAAGTATAGGTTTGTCAACATTAAACTATCTTGCAAATCAGAAGCATTGTTCTTGAATTTCAAAATTGTCAGACACTGAGACCTATCTTTGAGACTTTTTTAGACTATTTCCCTTTTGTCAAAATTGCTCGCATTTTGCTACAATTGATGGAAGTTTGTCGTAGTTAACTTGTTTATTGCCACAATCGACCTATTTATTACCATAATCAGTGATAAAGTACCGTAATAGACCATTCACTTTACCACAACTGGTGGAGTTTTGCCACAGTTGACCAGAGACATTTTTACGTCTGTTCTTACCTAAAGCCTTGAAAATACTCTCCATTTGGTGTCAAAGACCAGTATCAATCCTAGAAAAACATGAAGAAAATTGTGTGAATCTCTAAACATTAAAGATCATCCCATTTTTGGAAGCACGATTATTGCCTAGGCATTGTTAGTTCAAAATTTTAGACTTGAAATATCTTGATCCCATTATCTCAACATCATCATCTCTATTAGTGACTTTGTCCCAGTAAAATGTTGACAAATCTTATTCTTACATCATCAAAACTTTGAGATCAAGATAAATCAACCTCTATCCTTAGAATTACCCTTGTCTAAACATAACTCAAACTTTCCTAGAAAGATTATCCTTTTCTTTTTGCTTTATATCACTTGTTTTAGTCACAAAATCTGGACCACATTATGTCTCAAACACCCCATGGAGGGCCTTACATAAGGTCGATGGCTAGAACTCAATCTAAGGACTCATACATCAACTGATTCCCCGCTTGGGAAATAGAGCAAGAGGATGATCCTTTCAAGAATACCAGTCATGCTCTTTTTGAGAATCCCTGTGGGTCAGCCATGTTACAAAATATCACAGAAGAGGAGCTCAAAGATATTGAGCAAGATGCCCATTCCACGCAAGTGGTTGACATTGTTGTAGAGAGGAACCCTTAACATTTCTTAGCCATATTGATTAAAAAAGGAGTCAAACTCCCTACTAAATTCAATGTGTCCACAATATGGCCCGAAAACCCTCTCATAGGTCAAAACACTACTCAGCCATCTCAAACACTACCTATGGTTTCTCAAATCTTCACATCCTTGATGACACCAACATTAGCGCAGATGATACCCAATCAAACCAATTGCACAAACCAAGCAAGCACATCTTCCATGCATCATATGATAGGCTCCCAACTAAGTGTACCCGTGGGCACTAGTATGCCTTCACCTTCGGTCTTATGGCCTGGCCAATCAAGCTCTCATGCTATGCCTTCCATCCCACCAACAAGAAGTAACCTTTTTCCACCATGCCGCTACTGCAGTTAATCCCTACTAGCCTTGGGGTCAACACATCATTCCCACAGGGATCCATCTTTGCAAGACTAATTTTCAATCAATGCCCACCCAAGCTTACGCCTTTGCTCACCCAAATACAGTAGCAGCAACCCTAGCTTTAGCTACAACAACCTCAACCCCAGCAGCAGCAACCCCAGCTTCAGCTGCAACAACCTCAACCCCAATAGCAGCAACCCTAGCCATAGCTGCAACAACCTCAACCCCAACCTCAACTTCAGCTGCAACAACCACAGCTTCAACAACAACAGTATCTCCAACCCCAATAGAAAACACAACAGAACCAACCTTGGGCCACTCACATGCCCCCAATTCAGAATCATGTGCTGGGAAATCAATATCAAGCCCCAAGGATGAGGTCTTATGTTCCTACTCAAGGGGCATCGAGATGCAACCTCATACCTACTACAGAATAGAGGTACAATGTCACCAATCCTCCTCAGCTACAACAAACCTAGCTTTAGCTGCAACAACCTCAACCCAACAGCAGCAACCCCAGCTTCAGCTGCAACAACCTCAACCCTAGCAGCAAAAATCCCAGCTTCAGCTGTAACAACCTCAACCCCAGCAGCAGCAACCCCAGCCTCAGCTACAACAACCTCAACTCCAACTTCAACAGCAACAACCTCAAATTCAACTGCAACAACCATAGCTTGAACAATAATAGTATCTCCAACCCCAATAGAAAACACAATAGAACCAACCTTGGGCCACTCACATGCCCCCAATTCAGGATAATGTGTTGGGAAATCAATATCAAGCCCCAAGGATGAGGTCTTATGTTCCTACTCAAGGGGTACCGAGACGTAACCTCATACCTACTACAGCAAAGAGGTACAATGTCACCAATCCTCCTCAGTCTCAAACAGACATGTTGATCCAACAAGTGTAGAACCTTCAAACCCAAATGATGGATATGCAAAATCAAGGGAAAAATAAATCCTATATCATAGAGGATTTGTACCTATATCCCTTTGATCACTCTCTTCACATGTCTCCATTCCAAACGCACTTCTCGGTACCAAAATTTGACAAATATAGGGGCAATACCAACCCTATTGAGCATATCTGAGAGTCTTTGCTAGTTGCGTCAAAGTTCCATGTGATGAGATATACTTAATTTGACTATTCCCACAAAGCTTATCCAGACCAGAAATGGAATGGTTCTCACATCTACCTCATGGTGTTCTATCTTGGGGTGAATTGGCCAAAACGTTCATTTCTCACTTCCATCATAACATCGAACGCAAGGTTAGTATCAAGGACCTTTGTGCTATCAAATAGAAGGATGGAGAGTCTTTTGTAAAATTTCTATAGAGATGGAGGAATACTGCAAACCAAATAATGTATGATGTACCTGAGCAAGACCTAATAGTCATGTTCGTTGATAATCTGATTCCAGACATGTCATTCACAATAGAATTGCAGTTAGCTCTGAAATTTATACAACTTATCAAACGAGGAGTTCATTATGAGCAGAACTTGGTCAAAAGAGGTGTCCTTATAGATCCTACCCAAATGAATGCAAACAAGACTACAACAAACAAAGCTAAGTGGTGGAATAAAAACAAACACATCACTAACAATGGTGTCATTGATGTGAAGATATTCAACTACGCACAACCCAAAGTGTCACTGCAAGGTGCACCTATGGCCAACCAACAACCTACAGTGCCTACTCCACAAGAATACACTCAAACTCAACCTCCCCTATCCAAGTGGCCATTGTGTCAAACAATCAACAACAAACTCAACGCAAACCACGGTTTCAATTCCAACAACAAGACTTCACACCATTGGGAGAGTCGATAGAATCATCTTTGTGAAAGTTGATACAATAAAACAACATCACTCTCGTTGGTGAAATCAAGTCAAGGTGGTACAATGACAATGATTTCTATGAGTTTCATTAGGTGAAGGGACACAAAACATCCAACTCTTACCGATTGAAACACACTATCCAAGATCTGAATGACACAGGGGTCATCGATGTAACAAATACCCAAACCAAAGCAACAACTAATCATACGATATTCAATGATACATTTCATGATCACAATAAAGGGAAAGCCTATGGGTCAAGTGGACAGTCCAAATAGGTCAACTACACTTATGCCAATAGTGATAATTGTTGGTTGTATTTTAGGTTTTGCTGCTTTGCCCTAAAAAATTTGTTGAGGTCAGGCCAATTTCTATCCCAAGTCAGAAAGTATGTCCCATTTTTGAATTATTCCTGAGAATTTTCTACGTCATTACATCAAAATCCACATGAACAGTGCAAAAACCAAAAACCCTAAGCTCTGTTCTAAGTCAAAATGCAAAAAATCCCTAAAATGTCAATCAAGTTTCTATTTTTGCATTACCTTTTTGAAAAACTTAAGTCATGTGCCTTTTATAATGGTCGCCTAGTCGCTTGATTCAAGAAGTATATTCCATTTGGTTAGGAGACTTGGTGAATTGACTATTGTCAGGATGTCTCTTGAAGAAATAGAATATTCCTTATTTGTTACGAGACTTGGCAGAACCTTTCAGTCGCAAAGTCTCCCAATGCAGAAACACGTCATCAAGCATTACTTAAGCAAATAGCTAAGTCGCAGTGTCACACAAAAAATCTAGCAGTTAGTGATTTGTTATGAGACTTAGCGATTGCTTTAGTCATGGGGTCTCAAGATTAAAATGCAGTTAAGTGACATGTTAAATGTTTGTGTCACGTAATCTCCAAGTAAAATGATGGTTAAGTAAAAGATGCTGAGACTTCGCGACAAACCGCCAGGTTTAGAGTATATGGCAGTCAGGTTGTCGCTAGATTAAGATGCTAAGTCAATGTTTAATCAATGATTCAGAGACAAACTGTTGAGAGAGACACATGTCCACAATGAACAGAATGAAGGTTAGTCACGTGGTCTCCCAAAATAAAAATGTCATCTGGTGATTAAGAGATTAAAGGTATAAATTTTTGTATTATCGCGTAGTCTCCAAATGATTTAAGGCCTTTTAAATATACTCAGTGACTTAGTGTAGCCATCAGATGCTAAGTGTAATAAGATCAACAATAGTCACAAAGTCTCCATCAGATTTGCATGATAAGAAAAACTGCTCGTGACAATGAGATAACCTTTAGTCACATAGTCTCTGAATTAAAATCAAAAGGTAAAGGTTGTCGCATAGTCTCTAAAAGAGATATCAGATAGCATTTTTATCAGCGATTGGGTGACTAAATTTAGTCGCGGGGTCTCGTAATGGGAAATAAACACTTAGTGACTTAGCGATAATAGTTAAAGGTAAAGATAAAGGCTAGTCGCGGGGTCTCTTAATAAACTCTGAGTTAAGCATTTCATCTAGCAACTTTGATTCATGCAGTCGTGTGATCACCAGAACTTAACTGTGGTTAGCCAAGTAAAGAAAATCACACAATCGCTAGATCTCTAGGAGAATTGAGGGTTAAGAGATTTGGTCAGCGACAAGGAGATACAGCACAGTCGCGTGGTCACTGAATATGAAAAATGATGAAAGGTGGCAGTTGCTGACATGACAATGTGGAAGATTTAGTGTCCAATGACAATCCAGAGGATAAATTAATATATGAAAAGGAGTAGCTGAGATGTCTAACAAAGAACCAATTATATGAAGACATGTCATCCTGTTTGAATTTTATAAGGGTTTTTCTAAAGACACATACATATGAATTTGACTTCCCATCACACTTATAAGCTATGGCTAGGATTTCAATAAATTCCATAGCATGTTAACTTGAAGGCAAAATTGATTGTTTTTCTAGTGATGAGTTATGTACTTGTGAGAGTTACCATAAATAGTTGATTGCAAATTCATTTTTACTTATCTTACTTCCAGAATTGCAGAGTGAAGAAGTGCTAGGTCTTTTGTTTTCAGAAGGTAGAAATTAATCAGTTACGGTGTAATTCTCTGGTTATCAAGTTTCCTGAATTGTTAAGCAGTGATCAGAGGATATTTGCCCAAATATCAGTAAAGGAAGGGTTGAAACAGAGAAAGATGAGAAAGGTTGTCAGTGTGGCTTCCACCAATGGAAGAAGTGATGAAGTAGACGATGATGCAAAAGGGAAGAGGAATTACTCTAATAAGTTCTTAAAGTCATTGCCGGGGTCTACACAGAACAAGACGGCCAATGCAAATTTGTTGGCAGATGACTACTGTGAGATCAGAGATACTTCCACTCCATGATCAACAAGTTTTTCTCTTTACAATTACTTCTATAATAATTATGATAAGGCCATCCCAGTGTCAAACCCTTGGACTTGTGGTCTTGCTAGATTAATTGTCCCTGATCTCTATATAGATGTAGACTTGTTCCTAGGTCTTGCTAGCCACTATGATGCTCTGTCTAGGACAATCAAGAAAAATGATGGTACTTCTCTATTAATGTTAAATAGGAATTCATTTATGCAAGCCTTTGGCTTATATAGTACCATGTCTACCAAGATAAATATTACTAAGAAAGAGGAGAGGTATAGGTTAAAACTTGGTGTTGCTAGGGGTCAATTATAGAAGCATATGCTTAAAGAGGTCAGGAACCATCTTACTCCTATACCTGGGACTGCACCCTACTGTTTCAAAGACTTACATTTCTATATTAAGTATATTGCCTATGCTTTATGTAGAGTGTTAGGAATAGATGGAGGAGCAGAGAAAATTAATGTTAGAATTTTGATAATGGTAAAAGACATGAAAGAGGTGCATTCTAGCACCAGTTATGACTACATACAGTACATTATTGACAAAATGCATGAAGGATTTGTAGCTACACAGAAGAAGATGAAAAATATGAAAGAGAAGGAACCTAGGTTCTTCCACTATTCTATTCTGATGCATTTTTTATTGCATTTTAATTATGGGATTATGAATGTGAACAACTTGAATCCTTAGAGGATTTTCAAGGACCGGCCTAATCCTATTCAGTTTTGGGTTAGGATATGGAATTATACATCCAAGGACTATGACTTTTGTGGATTTGAAAATTGGATTGTATATCCATTAATGTAGAGAATGGCTATCAGCAAAACCAGACTCCCAGTAAAGGTGCTGCAATTGTTAAGACCTTGTGAGTATGTAGACAAATGGGAGGGTGATCACAACTGGGGAGACTTCTTCTTAAAAGAAAATTTTACCATGATTAGGGTATATGGATGCAAACATCCACCTCATGTCCTACCCTATCATGTGCCATCTAGAGTTGCTGCCATGGATTTTATCTGGCAACTATTGTTGACAAACAATGACAATTTTGCACCACATAGGAAGGGGACCTTAACCCCAAGATAGTTTAAGATCTTTAATTTTACTATTGGCAAGGGTGCCATTGATTTAGTAAGTGTATGGTTGGAGAGATGCAAGATGAGGGTAGCGTCATACAGATATATTGACCCTGAGGGATTCATGGTAGGAGTTAGGAAACTTTTGACTCCTACCATCCCCAATACTAATGTGCATGGTTTCTGTGTAGAAGAGGATGTCACAAGAAACCTTCTTGATGAAGATGAGATAAGAACAAGAAGAGAGAGGATTTAGGAATTGTTGAATCTAGAAAAACAAATAAAGAGAAATGGGTTGTCTTTTGGAGGGTTTTACCTTGATTTGCCTTATTTTGATAGGATTAAGGCTATGATTGATAATTTTTATATACTCTGTGAATAATTGGATAATATTTTGGATAAAAAAGGAGCAAAGGAGCCTGAATATTCAGACTCTGAATATGAAAGTAATAGTTATATTGATTATGCCCACCCATATCATTTGGATCAGCCTCAACAGAATGTTGAAGAGGCAACACAAGAACAAGGAGAATAGGGCCACATCATTAACCTAACTAAGGTCTCTCAACCAGATGATGTAGAAGAGCCTGATACTAAGAGGCAAAAAGTTTACCATGGTCAGACTTCTTCTATTAAGCAAGAGAAGAAAAGAGATAGAATAAGTGCCCTCATTCCTGGAAACAGATTATATGATCATAATCTAAGGAAGATAATCAGACAGGGGAAAAGGTAGCAACAGGATGAGGAAGAAAATATAGAGTTTCCTCTTAAGGCATGTATTGATGAGAGGTTGTTGCATCAGCAACAATTTTTGAGTGATGATAATTTTGTCAAGACTGGTGAATTCAAGGATTTTCTGAGATGGCACAAGAAAGAGCAGATAAGGGCTCAGTTGAAGGTAGATGGAGAAGAAATAGTTACCAATGAGGCTTTGCTAGCTTTGCAAGCCTATGATCCTGATAGTGAGGATGTCTCTCGAGATGAGGCAAGGAAAATGGTTTCCAACAGTGGCATTTTTCTTGCTAAGGGCTGGGACTTAGATTTAGCATTCATTATTGATCAGATCAGGAAGCAGCCAGACCTAAAATTAGCAAGTTAGGTTCAAATGGGTGATATGATAAAGGGATTTGGATATAGTCCAAAATCACAAGCTTTTGCCATGTGGAGCTTATGTCCCAAGGACCAGAAGCCTCAACTAGTAAATATTCAAGAGAGCATGGTGGGGAACCAAATGGTTTGGACTGTGCAAAACACTGGAGATTTGGAGATTTCTCATATTATGACTCATTGGGCTCACTTGAATGAAGACAAGACAAAACAATTGTCTGAGAAGTGTAGCATTCTGATTGAGGAAACTAGTGCCCTAGCCAAAGATAGGGAATTGTGTCACATAAAGATACATCAGCAAGATAAGGTAATTGTTGAGTTGTTGAAACAACTAGAAGAGAAACCTGAAGTGGTTTATGTGCCTCCAGAACAACCTTTACAGATAGAGGGAAAGGAAAAATTAGAGGAAGTAGTTGAGAAAGAGGATGTGGGCAAGAATAAAAATGAGATAGCCCTAAATGCATTGAAATGCATTCTTCAGCATAGGATTGATATTCTCAAAGATAAAATAGATGTCATCCTGAATGCTTACAATAAATTTCCCACCTTGCATGCAGAAGTAACAGGGTACATTGCTACACTAAACCCCTATTTTGTTAATTGGTCTCCTAGGGCTCAATTGTTTGAAAAACTTGCCTATTTGCAGCCTCTTAGGTCAGATTTGCCTAAAATTGTGATAGAGGTGGAGGATGAAATTAAGAAGGTTAATATAGCCTTATCATTCTTCAAAGGTAAATTGAATTAGGTAGAGGCTAAGTTGAGCCTATTTTCCCCAGATTTTAATAGATTTGTTCCTCCTTTGAAAGGAAATTATGATCAAGTTAAGGCTTTAGAGGCCTGGAGAGGCGAATTTGATAGCAGAATGCCCAGCAGTGAGGCATTTATTTCCAGATCTGATTTAGATATGGAAGGTTTCAATAAGATTTTGGATGAAGCTTTCAAAGTAGACACTGACATGAATAAATTCTTAATGGATGTTAAAAGCATCACATATGTCAGATGGGAAAGACAGAAGGCACAAGTCCAGAGTACACAGAACTTTAATTGGCCAGAAGAGGATGAAGTGACAGCATGGGACCTGATGACCAAGCCCAAGAAGAAGAAGCCTATGGTAGAGGAGGAAATCTTGGATGAAGAGTGAAAGTGAACACTTGGCACCTGATCATTGAGCACAGGGAGGTTAGTTATTACTAAAGATAAGTGTAAGTTAGCCTGTAATGGCAGTCACTTGATCTTGATATAAATAATAGAAGCTATCCTGAACATTGTCAGACAAAGGTGCCAGATTCCAGAAGAAGACAAAAGAATATCAGATTTCATCCCCTATTTTTGTCTCTCCGCCGCTTCTACATTCTCTATTTTTGTCTTTTCTATATTTTTAGGGTTAGGTTCCTTAAACCATCCGAAGCTTGTTGCATCCTAATATGAAGGATTCCAAGATGGTTAAGGACCTATAATTAGACTAAAATTGTAATAGCTAAGAGAGATTAAATATATTGAAAATCAGACTTTCTAGATTTGTGTCTGTATCTTCAAGCTTTTAAGCTTTTCATGTATTAAAGCAGGATCATATCAATAAAATACAGTGTAATTCTACTCTATTTTATTGTCATCTTTACTTGTTGTGTATGCTCTTTTGTGTTTATATTTTTAAGGCAATTTTAAGCATTTTAGTTACAAGTTAGCTATCTAATTACTTGCAAGTTTCTTTCAAGGAAAGAACTAAGTTTTGTGAGTAGTTTCAAGGAGCATAACGACAGTTAAGGATTTGATACAATATTCTAGAGGTAATAGGATAATTTGTAAGGCATTTTATCTGAATTACATGTAGGTTGTAAGGTAGCTTACAGTATTTTGTTTTTATTTATGTGAAACTTTAATTCATTGACTCTATAAGCCCAAAGGATAAGCACTGGTTTAGGATTTGGCTCGGTAATCTGTCGTCATCCAAATATTCAAATACTATTCAAACCCATCATTTTTAGAGTATTTTGTGTTAAATCAATTGTACTCATATGTGATTGCAGTTGAAGTTTGTTGATTTCTTAAAGAGTAAATCAATAGGTTATTCCTCCTAGATTCATAAGAGTTATAAAAGGAAAGAAAGATGAAATTCCCTGTTAAGTTGTTTTCTGCTATCACTAAGATATTGATTTGGATTATCAAGCTCTTCCTTAGAATTTTCATAGTTATATGTATTTTTATATACATGTCCCTCTAAAAATAGAGCATTCAGCACATAAGTTAAATCCACTATAGATACTGTCAAGTCAGTAATCAGTCATAGGTAAAACCTGCCTGAGTTAGTGGATCTCAAAAAAGGAGGTGATAATAGGTATCCCCAGTGTTATCAAAATACCTCATCAATTAGTGTTTTCTTTTGCTTGAGTCAAATTATCAAAGGCATTGGGAGTCATAGAGTTGATCAAGTATTCAAGCATCTTTAGAGGCCCTGCAAGAAAAAACCCTAACAATTTGGTGGCTCTACTGGGGAATTTAAGATTTTTACAAATCATACCAGTTGTAGTTGTCAAAATTGTCCTTTGATAAGTATTCATTCATCCCAAATCATTGGGTGGCGACTCTAAAAGGAAATCACTAACATTAGTGCAAAGTTGGAAAATATCTTTCAGAATGAATACTAGGTCAAGGATGAGAAGTGATCCTAAGAAGGTTCTATATGGTGGAATCCCACCATCCTCAAGGATGGAAATGTCTTGGAGAAAAAAGAAAAACCAAGTTAGTATGGATGAAACACCTCCAAGAGGTAAAGAAGGTACTTTTAGGAGAACCATGAACAACAATCAACATTCTCATGATGGAAATACTTTAGAGTATGAAGAATCTATTGAAAGAGTATTAGAAACACCTACAGTTACTTCTACTTCAAATGAGAGAGAAGAGAAAAGTACATCTAGTTCATATTCGGAATATGCTCCCTTTGATGTGCTAGCAAATGAGGAAAAAATCATCATGAAACAGCTTGCCCTAGTTCAACAAATGAAAAGGGAGAGATGAATGAGAAAGAACAAACATGAGCATAAGGATGTTGATAAGATAAAAAGAAGATCTTCAAGACATCAAAATATGAAAGATACAGAGAGGTCTCAAAAGGACCAAGAAATACTACTCACTTATAAGGCTTCTACTTCACAGAAGGACAAAGGTAAACAAAAGATGAGTGAACATAGAGATCAAGAACCTAAGTTTTAGAAGCCTTTGATAGAGCAAATGTCCAAGTTGGATATTGACTTGGAAAAGTTGAGAATTGAAAAACAAACCATGGATAAAATGTTGGAAAAATCACAAATGGAAGTTGTAACAGTTGAAATGAAGAAAAAGATAGATTTCTTTCAGTCTTCAAAGTATTCTCATACTGGGCCAAAAAATATCACTACTTCTAAAACAAAAGCCACCACTTTCAAGGAAGATGATAGTTTTCAGAGAAAACCATTGCATATTGAAAGGTACAAACAATTTAATTTTGTTGGTATCCCGGGGTATCCTAATGCTTTTCCTAAAGATGTGGGTGATATAGGAGAGAAGCTACCAAAGTTTGCAAGTAACAATGTTATTTCTTGTGAAACACATTTAAGAAAGTTCATTGATTTTGTTGATGATTTAAATATCACCCATGAAGATGTGTTAATGAAATTATTTGTTCAGTATTTAGTAGAAGATGCAAGAGACAAACCATTGAAAGAGACACATGTCCACAATGAATAGAATGAAGGTTAGTCACGTGGTCTCCCAAAAGAAAAAGGTCATCTGGTGATTAAGAGACTAAAGGTATAAAGTTATGTATTATTCTGTAGTCTCCAAATGATTTAAGCCCTTTTAAATATACTTAGTAACTTAGCGTAGCCATCAGATGTTAAGTGTAATAAGATCAATGATAGTCGCTAAGTCTCCATTAGATTTGTATGATAAGAAAAAGTGCTCGCGACAATGAGATAACCTTTAGTCGTATAGTCTCTGAATTAAAATCAAAAGGTAAAGGTTGTCGCATAGTCTCTAAAAGAGATATCAGATAGCATTTTTATCAGTGATTGGGAGACTAAAGTTAGTCGCGGGGTCTCGTAATGGGAAATAAACACTCAGTGACCTAGCAATAACAGTTAAAGGTAAAGATAAAGGCTAGTCATGGGGTCTTTGAATAAACTCTAAGTTAAGCATTTCATCTAGCGACTTTGATTCATGCAGTCGCGTGATCGCCAGAACTTAACTGTGGTTAGCCAAGTAAAGAAAATCACACAATTGCTAGATCTCCAGAAGAATTGAGGGTTAAGAGATTTGGTCAGCAATAAGGAGATACAGCACAGTCGTTTGGTCGCTGAATATGAAAAATGATGAAAGGCGGCAGTTGCTGACATGACAATGTGGAAGATTTAGTGTCCAATGAGAATCCAAAGGATAAATTAATATATGAAAAAATGTAGCTGAGATGTCTGACGAAGAACCAATTATATGAAGACGTGTCATCCTATTCAAATTTTATAAGGGTTTTTTTGAAGATGCATACATATGAATTTGATTTCTTGTCACACTTATAAGCTACAGCAAGGATTTCAATCAATTCCACATCATGTTAACTTGAAGGCAAAATTGATTATTTTTCTAGTGATGAGCTATGTACTTGTGATAGTTACCATAAAGAGTTGATTGCAAATTCATTTTTACTTATCTTACTTCCAGAGCTGCAGAGCGAAGAAGTGCTAGGTCTTTTGTTTTCAGAAGGCAAAAATCAATTAGTTGCAGTGTAATTCTCTGGTTATCAAGTTTCCTGAATCATTAAGCAGTGATCAGAGGATATTTGCTTCAATATTGGTAAAGGAAGGGCTGAAACAGAGCAAGATGAGCAAGGTTGTCAGTGTGGCTTCCACCATTCGAAGAAGTGATGAATTAGAGAATGATGCAAAAGGGAAGAGGAATTACTCTAATGAGTTCTTAAAGTTGTTGCTGGGGTCTACAGAGAACAAGAGGGCCAATGCAAATTTGTTGGCAAATGACTACTGTGAGATCAAAGATGCTTCCACTCTAGGATCAACAGGTTTTTCTCTTTACAATTACTTCTATAATAATTATGATAAGGCTATCCCAGTGTCAAACCCTTGGACTTGTGGTCTTGTTAGGTTAATTGTCCCTAATGTCTATATAGATGTAGACTTGTTCCTAAGTCTTGCCAACCATTATGATGTTTTGTCTAGGACAATCAAGAAAAATGATGGCACTGCTCTATTAATGTTAAATAGGAATTCATTTATGAAAGCCTTTGTCTTATATAGTACCATGTCTACCAATATAAATATTACTAAGAAAGAGGAAAGGTATAGGTTAGAACCCGGTGTTGCTAGGGGTCAATTATAGAAGCATATGCTTAAAGAGGTTAGGAACCATCTTACTCCTATACCTGGGACTGCACCCTACTATTTCAAAGACTTACATTTCTATATTAAGTATATTGCCTATGCTTTATGTAGAGTGTTAGGAATAGATGGAGGAGCAGAGAAAATTAATGTTGGACTTTTGATGATGGTACTAGACATGCAAGAGGTGCATTCTAGCACCAGTTATGACTACATATAGTACATTATTGACAAAATGCATGACGGATTTGTAGCTACGCAGATGAAGATGAAAGATCCCAAAGAGAAGGAACCTAGGTTCTTCCACTATTCTATCATGATGCATTTGTTATTGCATTATAATTATGGGATTATGAATGTGAAAAACTTGAATCCTCAGAGGATTTTCCAAGACCGGCCTAATCCTATTTAGTTTTGGGTTAGGATATGGAATTATACATCCAAGGACTGTGACTTTTGTGGATTTGAAAATTGGATTATATATCCATTAATGCAAAGTATGGGTATCAGCAAAACCAAACTCCCAATAAAGGTGTTGCAGTTGTTAAGACCTTGTGAGTATGTAGACAAATGGGAGGGTGATCACAACTGGGGAGACTTCTTAGAAGAAAATTTTACCATGATTAGGGTATATGGATGCACACATCCACCTCATGTCCTACCCTATATTGTGCCATCTAGAGTTTCTGCCATGGAGTTTATTTGGCAACTATTGTTGATAGATAATGAACATTTTGCACCACATAGGAAGGGGACCTTAACCCCAAGACAGTTTAAGATCTTTAATTTTACTATTGGCAAGGGTGTCATTGATTCAATAAGTGCATAGTTGGAGAGCTGCAAGATGAGGGTAGCATCATACAAATATATTGACCCTGAGGGATTCATGGCAGGAGTTAGGAAACTTTTGACTCCTACCATCCCCAATAATAATGTGCATGGTTTCTGTGTAGAAGAGGATGTCACAAGAAACCTTCTTGATGAAGATGACATAAGAACAAGAAGAGAGAGGATTCAGGAATCATTGAATCTAGAAAAAAAAATAAAGAGAAATGGGCTATCTTTTGGAGGGTTTTACCCTAATTTGCCTTATTTTTATAGGATTAAGGCTATGATTGATAATTTTTATATACTCTGTGAACAATTGGATAATGTTTTGGATAAAAAAGGAGCAAAGGAGCCTGAATATTCAGACTCTGAATATGAAAGTAATAGTGATAGTGATTATGCCTGCCCATCTTGTTTGGATCAGCCTTAATAGAAGGTTGAATAGGCAGCATAGGAACAAGGAGAATAGGGCCACTTCATTGACCTAACTGAGGTCTCTCAACCAGATGATGTAGAAGAGCCTACTACTAAGAGGCAAAAAGTTGACCATGGTCAGACTTCTTCTGTTAAGCAAGAGAAGAAAAGAGATAGAATAAGTGCCTTCATTCCTGGAAATAGATTATATGATCATAATCTAAGGAAGATAATCAGACGGGGGAAAAGGCAGCAACAGGATGATGAAGAAAATATAGATTTTCCTCTTAAGGCATGTATTGATGAGAGGTTGTTGCATCAGCAGCGATTTCTAAGTGATGATAATTTTGTCAAGACTGATGAATTCAAGGATTTTCTGAGATGGCACAAGAAAGAGAAGATAAGGGCTCAGTTGAAGGTAGATAGAGAAGAAACAGATACCAATGAGGCTTTTCTAGCTTTGCAAGCCTATGATCCTAATAGTGAGGATGTCTGTTGAGATGAGGCAAGGAAATAGTTTTGAACAGTGGCATTTTGCTTGTTGAGGGCTGGGAATTAGCTTCAGCATTCATTATTGATTAGATCAGGAAGCAGCCAGACCTAAAATTGGAAAGTGAGGTTCAAATGGGTGATATGATAAAGGGATTTGGATATAGTCCAAAATCACAAGCTTTCGCCATGTGGAGCTTATGTCCCAAGGACCAGAAGCCTCAACTAGTAAATATTCAAGAGAGCATGGTGGGGAACCAAATGGTCTGGACTGTGTAGAACACTGGAGATTTGGAGATTTCTTAGATTATGACTCATTGCGCTCACTTGAATGAAGACAAGACAAAACAATTATCTGAGAAGTGTAGCATTCTAATTGAGGAAACTAGTGCCCTAGCCAATTATAGGGAATTGTGCTACATAAAGATACATCAGCAAGATAAGGTAATTGTTGAGTTGCTGAAACAACTAGAAGAGAAACCTGAAGTGGTTTATGTGCCTCCAGAACAACCTTTACAGATATAGGAAAAGGAAAAATCAAAGGAAGTAGTTGAGAAAGAGGATGTGGGCAAGAATAAAAATGAGATAGCCCTAAATGCATTGAAATGCATTCTTCAGCATAGGATTGATATTCTCAAAGGCAAAACAGATGTCATCCTGAATGCTTACAATAAATTTCCCACCTTGCATGCAGAAGTAATAGGGTACATTGCTACACTAAACCCCTATTTTGTTAATTGGTCTCCTAGGGCTCAATTGTTTGAAAAACTTGCCTATTTGCAGCCTCTTAGGTCAGATTTGCCCGAAATTGTGACAGAGGTGGAGGATGAAATTAAGAAGGTTAATATAGCCTTATCATTCTTCAAAGGTAAATTGAATCAGGTAGAGGCTAAGTTGAGCCTATTTTCCCCAGATTTTAATAGATTTGTTCCTCCTTTGAAAGGAAACGATGATCAAGTTAAGGCTTTAGAGGCCTAGAGAGGTGAATTCGATAGCAGAATGCCCAGCAGTGAGGCATTTATTTTTTAGATTTGATTTAGATATGGAAGGTTTGAATAAGATTTTGGATGAAGCTTTCAAAGCAGAGACTAACATGAATAAATTCTTAATGGATGTTAAAAGCATCACAGATGTCAGATGGGAAAGACAGAAGGCACAAGTCCAGAGTACACAGAATTTTAATTGGCCAGCAGAGGATGAAGTGACAGCATGGGACCTAATGACCAAGCCCAAGAAGAAGAAGCCTATGGTAGAGGAGGAAATCTTGGATGAAGAGTGAAAGTGAACACTTGGTGCCTGATCATTGAGCACAGGGAGGTTAGTTATTACTAAAGATAAGTGTAAGTTAGCCTGTAATGGTAGTCACTTGATCTTGATATAAATATCAGAAGCTATCATGAACATTGTCAAACAAAGGCGCCAAATTCTAGAAGAAGACAAAAGAATATCATATTTCATCCCCTATTTTTTCTCTCCACCGCTTCTACATTCTTTGTTTTTGTCTTTTCTATATTTTTAGGGTTAGGTTCCTTAAACCATCTGAAGCTTGTTGCATCCTAACATGAAGGATTCCAAGATGGTTAAGGACCTATAAATAGACTAAAATTGTAATAGCTAAGAGAGATGAAATATATTGAAAATCAGACTTTCTAGATTTGTGTCTGTATCTTCAAGCTTTTAAGCTTTTCATGTATTAAAGTAGGATGATTGACTCTATAAGCCCAAAGGATAAGCACTGGTTTAGGATTTGGCTTGGTAATTTGTTGTCATCCAAATATTCAAATACTATTCAAACCCATCATTTCCAGATTATTTTGTGTTAAATCAATTGTACTCATATGTGATTGCAGTTGAAGTTTGTTGATTTCTTAAAGAGTAAATCAATAGGTTATTCCCCCTAGATTCATAAGAGTTATTAAAGGAAAGAAAGATGAAATTCCCTGTTATGCTGTTGTCTGCTATCACTAAGATATTGATTTGGATTATCAAGCTCTTCCTTAGAATTTTCATAGTTATATGCATTGTTATATACATGTCCCTCTAAAAATAGAGCATTCAGCACATAAGTGAAATCCACTCTAAAGATACTATCAAGTGAGTAATCAATCATAGGTAAAACCTGCCTGAGTTAGTGGATCTCAAAAAAGAAGGAGGTGATAATAGGTATCCCTAGTGTTATCAAAATACCTCATCAATTAGTGTTTTCTCTTGCTTGAGTAAAAGTATCAAAGGCATTGGGATTCATAGAGTTGATCAAGTATTCAAGCATCTTTAGAGGCCCTGCAAGAAAAAACCCTAACAATAACATTATCAATTGCCTAAATCCTTCAGATAGCCATGTGGCTACAATCACTATTAGAGACCAAGGTAAAAAATGTGTTGTAACCACCTGTCATACCAAAGTTGTCTTGCAAGGAGCACCTTCCTCATCTACTACACTAGCCAACCATCAAGCAACCTCGGATCCACAGACAAGCCTAGTGGATCAGCTAAAGTGCACGCCTACCCAAATCTCCATGTTTGACCTCTTGTGAATATCTCCATAGCATAAATAGGCACTTTACCAAGCCCTTTAGAATGCATCTATCCCAAGGGACATACCCCATGAGAGCTTCCAAAAGATAGTTAACCATATAGCTGCTAACAAACATGCAACATTCATAGACTGTGATGTGTCACCGCCTAAACCCCTACATAATGATCTTTTGCACTTGCTTGTCCAGGTCCACAAAAGCACTATCTGTAGAGTCCTTGTTGATGGTGGGGCTAGATTAAACATCTATACTCTAAAGTTAATCAAGCAATTAGGCTTTTTAGAATCCAACATTGATGTCACAAGGAGGATCAATATCAGAGCTTATGATGAAGAGGAAAGATCCTCTAAAGGTATTATCATTCTACTTGTCTGGATTGGTCCAGTTTTCAAGAAAACTCCCTTCCAGATCCTAGATATTGAGTTGGGATACAACATGTTACTAGGGAGACCATGGATACATGAGATGCAAGTCGTACCTTTAACATACCATTAGTGCATCAAGTTCCCGCACCAGGGAGAAGAAATCATCATTGAGGGAGATCCAAATCCTTTCCAATACTGTAATGCGGTCAAAATTAGCACTAATAAATAGGTACCCTCAAACCAAGATGCAAGCATCCCTTCCTCTTTAGATTCAATTCCCAAGGATGTCACACAGAAACTGGGAAAATATCCATTATTGACAACGGTTGTGGTGAATACAACTACGAGGAAGCTTTCACTATCAAAAACATGCCTCAAAGCCCAAGAACATATGGCATAACACAACCAATTATTATAATAGAAACCTTTGTCCACCCACAACCTTTTTCAGATGGGGAGACATTGTAGAATAAAACCCATTTGATCAATATATCAATACATGGTTGTACCAAGATCCACAAGAGACACTTCAACAACCCCCGCCCATATCAAACTATGGAAATGGTTATACAATGCTACAAGTATTTGAGTATGATGGTACAACTACTCTAGGGGAAAGATGACAAGGCTTAATGGAACTGTCTCTCCCATCAACCCAGAGAAACAAGAGAGGGTTAGGCTATGGGCAACAAAGAACCGGTCCTATCACCTGAGACATATAAGTTGATCAAGAACAAATAGCAGAGTTACACCAGGGGAAAAATTGGGAACACATCTTGATAAAAAACATACTATAATAGTTGTTACCCGCCGAAGTGGGGACCTCTCAAACCCAAATAAACCTCAACATAGTCATCGATGATAATGAAGGAAGTGAAAAATGTGAAGAGATTTCTAACAAAACTGACTCTCACAAGTACGAGTGCAAATCCCTTCACGACTTCGAACCGTCGATCCCAGACTATTCCCCTCGGTCAGCCACCACCATACACCTTAATGACTTGTTTGACCAACTATCCATTGATGACCAACCCTACATTGATAAACATGTCAATAAAAATTCCTTAGGTGGTGCATCCACATCGCAGTCTAGGTTTGTTAGAACCATCTCTGTAGTCCCCTTCAACCAAATAGAGTCAACCCAACATGAGGGCCTATGTCTTGTACACATAGAACTAATAGAGTGGGATCAACAAGGACCGCCTGATATGGATGTCTTTTAGAATGATGAGGCTATCACAGATTTCATGGTACTTAGAGAGGGAATGCCATCAGGAGACCATAAATCAGGTTTCTCCATTGACCTTGACAGATCAGCATACTTTAGGGAGGAAGCCCATCTTTCCAGTCATAAAAAAAAATTGAAAAATAAAAAATAATTGTCAGTAAGTGAAAATAAAAAGGCGCTTACTAAAACAAAAAATGATAAAAAGACAAAACAAGATGTATCTTCTAGTGAAAACCTCATCGAGGTGCTAGAACGTGGAAAGAAGGAATTCCTCCCCTTGATAGAGGAAAAGTCAGCATTGTTAGCTGAAGAAATAGAGGAAGTCAACTTGGGAGATGAAAAGAACCCAAAGAACATCTACTTGGAAAAATCACTCACCTTAGAGGAGAGAGAACAGTTCATCAGTTTCTTCAAGGAAAGAATGATCAATTTCACATGGTCCTACTCAGATATGCCAAGATTAGATCCAGAGCTTGTGTTGCATCATCTCCCATTGCTACCCAATGCCAAACCTGTCAAACAGAAACTAAGAAAGATGCATCCCCATGTTGCATTTCTAATCAAGGCAGAATTTCATAAGGTCGATCCCATATGCAGACTGGATATCTAACCTGGTACTAGTTATAAAGCACAGTGGTTAGATTCAAATTTGCACAGACTTTAGATATCTTAACAAATCTTGTCCCAAGGATGACTTTACTTTGCCTAACATCAATATGATAGTAGATCTAACTATTGGACATCAAATGCTATCACTAATGGATGGATTTTTAGGGTATAATCAGATAAGGATCGCGCAAGAGGACCAACATAAAATGTCTTTCACATGTCCTTGGGGCACATATTGTTGGAATGTCATGTCATTTGGTCTAAAAAATGTCAGATAAACATATCAAAGGGCCATGAAAACCATCTTTCATGATCTCATCCACAAGATAATGGAACACTACATTGACGACATACTAGCCAAGTCAATGCTTTGAAAGGATCATCTACAAGTATTGGGACCAATCTTTGACAGAATGTAGGAATACAAAGTCCATTTAAATGTAAATAAATGTGCATTTGGGGTCACAGCAGGGAAGCTAATGGGGTTCATAGTGTCACATAGAGGCATTGAAGTAGACCAAGAGAAAGTTAAATCAATATTGGACATGCCTCCACTAACCAACCTAAGGCAACTAAGGGGGTTACAAGGAAGGCTCCAATAAATCAGGCACTTCATAGCTCAGCTAGTAGACAAGTGCCAACCATTCCAAGATCTACTACACAAAGACATCAAATTCATATGGACAGAGCAATGCGAACAAGCATTCCAAATATTCAAGGACTATCTACTCAAGTTTCCTATATTGGTGCCACTAGTCCAAGGTAGACCATTGCTTCTGTATATCAGCAATGAAATCAACATTAGGCGTACTCTTGGCACAACATGATGACACAGGTAAGGAGAGATCCATCTAATATATAAGTAGAACATTGGTAGGATATGAGCTTAACTATACGTCAATTGAAAAATCATGCCTTGTAGTTGCCTTTGCTTCCCAGAAGCTAAGGCATTACATGTTGAGTCACCAAACAAAGTTGATAGCACATATTGATCCTTTAAAGTACCTCCTAAGCAAAGTAGCTCTCACTGGATGACTTGCAAAGTGGGTAATGATCTTAAGCGAGTTTGACATTGAGTATGTAGACATAAAGGCCATCAAAGGGAAAGTGATTGTAGATCAACTAGCAGAGGAACCTATTCAGGATCATCAGCCTATCATTTCTGACTTTCTCGATGAATCTATTATGACACTACAACCAATAATTAAGGTATGGAAATTATACTTTCATGGTTCATGCATGAACCATGGTGCGGGGGCAAGAATAGTGCTCATCACTCTGAATAATGATGCAATTCCAAAATCATTCAGACTCAACTTCCCATGCACAAACAACATAGCAGAATACGAAGCACTGGTTATCGGGATAAAGACAATAATTCAATGGATAATCAAGAAACTTAAGGTCTACAGAGATTCATAGTTGGTCATTAGCCAAGTCAACAATTATTATATGAAAAAAGATGAGAATTTAATACCATACAAAGCACAGATGGACAGGTTGTGAACTAAGTTCCAATACATCTTCTTCGAGAAAATACCATGGGTTCAAAAAAAACCTACAGACGTGATGGCTACCATAGCATCATTGATCGATATGCTAGGTAATGAAACATGATTCTAGTTTCTGGTGGAGCAACTCATGATGCCATCACATCAAGCACCAATCATAGAATAAACATGTGTCCTTGTTGGTCCTGAAACCCCATTGTACCATGATGTGTATAATTACCTCCAAACTAGTGTCTTACCTCCCAACTTGTCTAGAAACTAGAAAAAGTCCCTCATCTGCCAAGCCTCTAGGTATACCATCTTATCAACTACTCTATATTGATTAAGTCTACACGGAATTCTATTATGATGTCTCACTTCCATGAAATCCTAGAGAGCTATGTATGAGGTACATGAAGGAATTTGTGGAACCCACAGAGGTGGCAACAGCTTAGCTAAAAAGATCATCTACATGGGATAATACTGGCCCACAATAGAGACAGATGCAAACAACTATGTACAAAGGTTTAGGAAGTGTCCAATTCATGGAGACCTCATCCATGCACCAGCCTAAGAATTAAATCCTATCACTTCACCATTGCCATTTTCTATGTGAGGATTTGACCTAGTCGGCAAAATTACACCTTCTTCAACAAATGAACACAAATACATCATAGCAGCAACAGATTACTTCACTAAGTGGGTGGAAGCAATTCCCCTCACTTACAAAACAAGAAAGCAGATACCAATGTTCATACTCAACCACATCATTTGTCGATATGGGATTGCTCAAACCATCTTGACAGATCATGGTACACCCTTCCAAAACAAAGATGTTGAAGAGCTATGTGAATAGTTCCAAATAAAACAAGGGTTCTCTTCATTCTATTATCCTTAAGGGAATGACCAGGCTGAAGCAACAAACAAGACCATTTTGAAAATCTTGAAGAAAATAGTTAACAAATCAGGGCGAGACTGGCATTTATAGCTTAGTCCCGCATTATGGGCATATAGGACTATCATGAGAACACCTACAGGAGCCACTCCTTTCTCCCTAGTATATGGATTAGAGGTAGTCTCACCCCTCAAAGTGGAAATACCATCCCTGAGGATATCATTAAAGAATCTGATTTTAGATGAAGACTATAGAGTAGCAAGGCTCAGTGAACTGGAACTGCTAGACGAAAGAAGACAAAATGCATTCAACCACTTACAAGGATATCAAAATCACCTTAGAAGGAACTATCATAAGAAGGTGAGGCCATGAACATTTGAGGTAGGAGACCTTGTCCTCATGGAAAATCAAAAGAACCAAACAGAAAGAGTGAAACTAGGAAAGTTTGAGCCTAATTGGCTAGGACCATATGTCATTATCAACTCTACCCAGAGTGGGGCATACAAACTAGAAACACCAGAAGAAGATCATCTCCCCGAATACATAAAAACCATGCACCTCAAGAGATTCTATGCTTGAGGTCTCAATGGTTAAGGCAACTATCTATATATCTAGAAAATACCAAAAAAATACGAAAATGTTACCTTGGTGAAAACCTGGCAAATAGGCACCTTGACGACAAAAAAAATCAAAAAAGTAAAGAGAAACAAAATCGCTCTCTCAGTGAAAACTTGGCAAACAGGTGCTATTGAGTAGGTACCTTGGTGAAAACCTGGAAAATAGGTGCCAAGTGTTCAAATCTAGCTTCACCATCAATGAACTCCAAGATCAAAAGCTCAAGCACACTTCAAATGCTAGACTGACTACCCAAGCTATATCCATAAGAACAATCCCCTCTGAGCACCAACACTTATCCATGGTTAGTACTAGTCCACCAGACTAGGGGGCGATTCTAAATGTCCTGGAAAAAAAAACTCATCAAAAATCCCTAAAAATTAGAAAACTCATCAAAAATCCTGAGAAAAACAATCTTCATCAAAAACAATAAAAAAATTACAAAATCCAAGCAATAAAACCAACTCAGTTACCAACAGAGCAAAGGGTGATCACACCAAGTCAATCAATGTCAAAATCATGAGCTTTGCAAATCAGCATTGGGCCCACATGACACAACTATATCAATCTATCAAACCTATCAACAAGCAAACTGGCAACCAAGCCAATCTATCAAAAGTCACAACCATGAGCTTTGCGAATCAGCATTGGGTCCATCTGACACGGCTTGATCAGGCACCAAAAATGATCAAAATCAATCAATAATATCAATCATCTTACACAGTGATGGATATGCTCAACACTAGATAGGTCAGTCTTATATGATTCATCTATTAACTGAAACCAGACACAATCAAAGCAATCAAGCCAATCAAGCCTATCAAAAGAGTCAAGCCAATCAAGAGAATCAAACTGAATTAAGGAACAATCAAAAATGTTGACTATGTCAGTCAGTCGGTTAGATGTCAGTCTATATTTCACGATTATGTTCTTACATTACTCCAGGATCTACCAAGTGAGAAGAGTAGCTATGATGGATCATTACTTATGTTCTTTGATTGTTGTCTGTTGAATATTCACTTCGATTTTGGGGCCATGATGATTTAGGATAAATGCGGTAGGCGCTGTCACTTATCTAGTAGCCATGTAGTTCCACGATTTGAGCTTAACCCTGGGAAAGAATTGGACATTCCTTCTCTATTATATGCTTGTTTATTTACCAATAGAATCATAGCGGTATCCAGATGGACTCTGGTTGCATTGGATTTCTATCTCAATTTTTATGGGCTTTCTTCTTAAAATCAAGAGTTCACAGTGTTATCCAGATGGACTCTGGGTGCATTGGAATTCTATCTTGGTTTTTTGGTCTTTCTTTTCAAAATCAAGAGTTCACAGTGTTATCCAGATGGACTCTGGGTACATTGGAATTCTATCTTAGTTTTTTGGTCTTTCTTTTCAAAATCAAGAGCTCATAGTGCTATCCAGATGGACTCTGGGTGCGTTGGATTTCTATCCTGGTTTTTATTTTTTTCTTTTTGTTTGGTTTATTCAGAGGGCAAAGCAGTATCCAGATGGTCAATATCTGGGTGCTTTTGGCTCTCTTTCTTTTCAAACAGGGAACATAGTTGAACCCAAATGGTCAATATTTGGGTGCACTAAGTTCTCTTTCTATTCAATCTCTTTACTCCTTTCGGTTATCAAGAGGTCATGGCGATATCCAAATGGTATGTGATCTAGATGCATTAGACACTCTTCAAAATTTCATAAAAAGATGCAATGATGACAAATATTGGAAACAGGGGCAGCGACTTGGGTCACTCATCCATTCTATCAATTCATATCTATCAAAAAAAACAAAAAAATTCCTTTCTATCATTCCATATATATCAAATCAAATCCTAGAGAGCACATATCAACTAACTATCTTCTAACTAACACATGCATTACTCAGATATTTTGTGCATAATAGATTGCATCCATTCTACTTAAGTGCATCCAAAAAAAATGAAAAAACATAGCAGTTTCATACATGGTAAATCATAAATCACATGCATCCATAAGCATCTCATATAAACATGCATTTCATTTCCACCATCCGCATAAACATGTTAGTATCATAGGAAAAGTATATCATACATCTAAGAGTTTACATCATAGAATCACATGCATCCATAAAAATCTCATATAAACATGCATTTCATTTCCACCATCCTGCATACACATTTCAGTATCATAGGAAAAGTAAATCATCCATCTAAGAGTCTACATAATAGAATCACACTGCATAAGCATTTCAACATCTAAACACAATCATGTAGAACCATACATATAGCAAGTAAATCAATAGCTACATCTCATATAAATCTAAATATCTAAGTTCAATGAACGGTTGCAAGTCTAAACACAAGAAGGTGATCAACATATATATCAATAAATATCAATTGTGTCGAGATACAATCATATATAAGCCTCAAAGATACATCAATGCTACATCACTACAAAAATGGTGAATCAAAGTATAACAGATATATTAACTCAGCATGTGCTACCCCATCCTCGCTGCCAGGTGGACAAGGGGGAGGCATATCAGGGGCACTCCTATGTGGTGGAGCAAGAGCACCAATCCCACTACTCTGTGATCTCTACACTCTGCTAGATCTCTGGGAGGTAGTGTAGCTGGGAACCTGCTGATCTGAAGGAACTGCACCCTCATAGTGGTGCCTCTAGTAGTCAATCTCTCTCTGAGCATCACTTCTAGATCTATAGTATCAGTCCAATATCTCCTGATGAGATGCATCTTGTACACTCTTAATGAAGGATCTGGCCTCTGAGCAATCCTATCGCTCTTTTTCCTCATCTGCTAAAACTCTAGCTTCCAAAGCAATAACATGCACATCCAAAGTAGTAAGTCTAGCCTACAGATCATGTACCTGCTAAGTAAGTTGCTCTAAATATGATGGATCCTCCTTCATCCTCCCATATCTACATCCATGTCTCCCTCTTCAGCCCTATCCCCTAATCCCTCATCTCTCCTCTCCCTCACTACCCAAGAATCCTCACTCTTAGAACTATCACCACAACTGCTGCATGTACTACTACTACCAGTGGAGGAGCTCGAACCTACACTCTTTGTATCCAAGGCCGCAATGTCTATATCACCTATCTCCACATCCACATCATCTACAATAACTCTCTCATCTAACCTCTAAGGAATAACAGCACCAGTGTGCTGACGTACTCTCTGAAATAGCTAAGGTGCCTCCTCCTCCATCACCTCCTCCTCCAAAATAGTACCCAATCAAACTCTCTGAGAACTGCTCTGCCCACCCCTCATCCTCACCCCACCACCAGCTCCCCCATGCCCAGGATCATCTCCAGTGTCATCTCCCCTACCCCACCCACCATCTCAGCCCCCATCTCTCCCTTTGTCTCGGCCACCATCTCTCCCTCTGTCTTGCCCACCCCTACCCCATCGTAATTGTCGACGCCTCCTCATGATAGTGCTAGCAACAGGATGTGAGACATCAGTAAGTGAAATAGGACAGGCCTAATCCCACCAAACATCATACTGGGGGGTGGTGCCTGCAAAATGATCCAATTCAAATATCAGTACCATATCAGATCAAGCAACAAGTATCATAAAGTGGATAACCTAAGAGAGTAGTAATGAAACTACAAAAGTAATAGCACAAACATATACCTGCATCTACAGTGGTAGATCTCCATGTCCAAGCAACAAGAAGTAAACCTACAAACTCGATCTGGGTAGCATCAAGTGAAACAACAACACCCCATAACACAACATCTCTTGATCTACGTGCAAAATAGGCATAACTGTTAGACACATCCTGTCACTCTCTGAATTGTCGCAACACCCTATCGATGTTGTGGAAATCAATCATATGCACATGGCATGTGACACGCCCAATCAAAAATATCCATTGATGACAGAATGGGAGATGGACATCCTCTCCATCCCAGATGGGGCACTCTCTATACGGTCTCCAAATAAAATATGGCATCATATCTAATTGTTGACGCCAGTACAACAAATGACCCATGTGAGTCTAGACAATGGCTCCATCATACATAAAGACATGGGGCTTGTTCGGAGGCAAATCACGAGCACCCACAAGACAACAAACAACAATGTGCTCCCATGCCATATCTATAGAAGGGTAGCACCACAGCCAAGCAAATTACCATTAAGGTAAGTCGCGTAGAACATATGAAAGTGTACGTGGGCTAACATGCATGGCCCCCATGAAAATACACTGTGATCATAGACCATACTTTGCAACACAACACCAAAGCCTACAGAGAAACCGCACTGGCATTGATCAGGGCATAAGATGCCACATATCAAGCTACCTAATAAAGTGGATAATCTATCGAGGCCCATGCCAAATCGGGACCATGGGATATCATACAGGCCATACAAACCCAACTAATCTCAGGGTAATCTAGATAACTCAGTCAAAGCTACAATGCAAGGTTGGGTGGCATACTCAACAAGCGCACCCTGAATCAGAAGCTGGAGAATATGGTAAATATCCTCCAAAGTAATAGTACATTCTCTAGTGGGCAACAAAAAAGTGCATGTCTCAAAATGCCAACGCTCTAAAAGAGCCAAGATCATACCCATGTTGTCCGTAATCTCTAGCATATAACATACCCAATATAAACCTAACTCCCTAAGAACTGACCTCTCATCCTTAGACAGCTGGAATTTGTAAACAAGTCCCGCCAGTCTAGACTCTCAGCAGTGCAAAATCCTCCTGATGAACTGCAAAAGGTAAAAAATAAAAAATTTATCAGTACCAGATCAAACAGACAGGTGTCATCAAGTAAGCAAAAGATGGAATGAGATCATACAAATTAAATGCAAAACTATACAAGCAATTGCGGTAAAAAAAACCCTTCAAATGTGGTACTTTTATGTGATCGTGGAACACAAAACACAAATGCGGCAGTCAAAAAGTAAATGAGGAATTCAAAGCTGAAAAATGCGAGTCACTTATCAATTACGGCTCATAGTCAGAATTGTGGCATTAAAACCGCAGGCGATTGCGGCAATCTTCACAATGGAACAAAAAACAAAAAAATTTCAAAGCGACAAATAAATGCATTAATGACATGCAAGGAAAGAGAACTCACTGGACGTCCTGCGCTAGCTAGCCTCTAATACGTCTGAACTCGGTCAGAAATGTGGGTGACTCCAGGTAGGCCCGCCATCGAACAAAAATAGGAAGGAAAATAAAGAGCAAACTCACCAAGATCTCCAGAGCTTGAAGAATGAAAAATGAGAAATGAAGGGCTCTCTCAGCTACTTATAGGCATTTTTTATAAACCCTAATTCCACCAGGACTTCAAAAATTTCTTTTCGGTCCCCGGAAACTTTGACAGTCCATCTCAGGGGCATAATACAACATTTTCAAAATCAGTCAGCTACCCAGATTCACACTTTACAGTTTCAACAAATTAACGCTCACGTCGCAAATTTTCGCTCAAATTTGTTGAGGGGGCATAAAACACCTACTATCATCCGGGAAAGCTATGGCAAGAACAAAATAGAGAAATTTGACACACTGCGACAAGACACATTGCATCAAAGAGGGGCAAATGTAGACACCCTAAAATGGATAGACTTGCAACTTGACATTAAAAACACTAATTTTCATCTATTAATTAATGGTTTTTTAATCGTTAATTAATCATCTATTTTCTTCTAAATTCATTTCATCTGTTAATTAATTAATTTTTAATCGTTAATTAATCATTTATTTTCTTCTAAATTTATTCCCCAAATCATCTAATCAAATTCCCAAAATTAATTAAATAATTAATTACCTTAATTGATTAATTACCATTAATTAATTAATTAAATTCAATTTCCTATAGTTTAAATTGAAATATTTAAACTTACTAATTAAATTCTTCCATTTAAATTAATTTAATTTCATTCAATAAAGCAATTCTAAATCAAAAAGAACTCAATTATCTCGCATGTTGAAAACTTTAATTACATAAATGAATTAAATAATCAATTATGTTCAAAGAGATAATCCTTAATCAGATCACATGGGTAACTCCACCCATCTCTCCAGTTCATATGGGTAACTCCACCCACCTCTTCAGTTCTAAAAGGTAACTCACAATTATCTCTTCAGTCAACCGAACTCTATCTTCTCTTTTCCAATTGAAGAGGTGGAGTTTACTGATGGCTTCTCCAGTTACTTTTAATCTCAACTGTTCATCTCCCTATCTCTGGGATTGATCTCAACCATTCATATCATCCTCAATTCCTATATAATAAACTCTTCATAACCATTTGAAGGATCCAGTATTTCAATCTCTCGTGTGCCATTACTTTGTCATTTTGGTTCTAGCATTCAAGCCATCTTGCGATCATGCACCCATTTCAATTAGCGAATTCTCGACACTTCTCAATTCATAGACACTGCCCACACCAATACTAAGCATCAAAAAAAATGTTTTGGAAGGAGTAGAGAGAGACAATAGAAGCTTCAAACACTTTGGGGTTTTCGTTCATTTGGTTTCCTTTCTTTGCTTGTACATTTTATTGGCTACGTTTTAAGTATTTGTATTAGTAGTTTTGTGTATTTGATTTCTATCATCGCAAACCGGTGCTACTAACCCTCATTGTTGGAAATCTTGGGAACCATGAATCAGGAAGAGAGGTGTACAGTAATAGTTCCCAAAAAAGGTGGAAAATGGAGAGTAAGTGTTGACTATAGGGATCTCAACAATGCAACTAAAAATGACCATTTCCCTCTCTCATTCATTAACCAGGTCTTAGATTCCTTAGCAGGCAAACATTATTTTTCTTTCCTAGATGGGTACAATGGATACAATTAGATTAGGATTCTTCCTAAAGACCGAGAAAAGACCACATTCACTACCCATGGGGAACATTTGCCTACTCAGTCTTACCTTTCGGTCTCTTCAATGCTCTGACAACATTTCAATGGGCAATTATCAGTATTTTTGTTGATATCTCACATGAATGTATGGAAATCTATATGGATGACTTCACCATATATGGGGAAACCTATGAGGAAGCATTAGCCAACTTGGGAAAAGTTCTTACAAGATGTGAGGAACATAATATGTCCCTGAACATCAAAAAGTGCTTCATGATGATGCAGGAGGGGGTTGTGTTGGGTCATTATATCTTTGCTAATGGAACCCAGGTAGACCCTGCTAAGATTGAGGTCATTATAAATCTACCCATGCCAGCAAAACAAAAGGATTTCCAAAAAAATTAGGACATGTTGGCCAATACATAAGGTTTTTTAAGGACTTCAACAAAATGACAAGTCCCATGTATTCTTTGCTCACCAAGGATTCTAATTTTTTATGGACAACAACTTGTGATGAGTCCTTCTTGCAGCTGAAGTTTGTTCTTGCTTAGGCACCCATCCTAAGAGGTCCTAATTGGGCATTTTCATTCCACATTCATACTGATGCATCCAATCATGATGTAGGAGCTATCTTAGGATAGAAAGAAGGTACTATTGAGCATGCCATCTACTCCATCAGCAATAATTTGCAGGGTCTGGAGCTGAACTACACATTTACTAAGAAGGAACTTCTAGCTATCATCTATGCTTTGAACAAGTTCTACCACTACATCACTGGTTACCAAATATTTGTGCATACTTCTCATGCATCCATCAAATATCTATCTAACAAGCCTGCTATCATAAGTAGGCTATCTAGATGGCTCCTATTGTTACAATAATTTGACATCACAATAATAGATAAACCAGGCAAGACCAATGTAGTTGTTAACTTCCTCTCAAGGTTGCAGAATGTAGATGACCCTCATGTCATCGATGACATCTTTCCTAATGATCACCTTTTCTCTATTTCATCCAATACCCCTTGGTATGTTGACATTGACAACTACTTAGTATCGCAAAAGGTACCTCCACACTTCTCACCCAAAGAAAAGAGGATTTTAATATAAAATATTGGATGGCCAATTTTCTATTCTATATCAAACCTGATCAGATTCTGAGGAGGTGTGTTAGAGAGGATGAGACCTATGACGTCCTGCATGCCTTCCATGATGAACCCTGTGGGAGACATTTTGTAGCAAAACAAACAACAATGAAGGTGCTAACTACTACCTACTATTCAACAACCTTGCATAAGGATACAACCAACTATACTCAAAAGCATGAAAGATATCAGCAGATGGGCAGACCAACAATATCTAACGAAATGCCTCTTTTCCCTCAAGTGGTAGTTACTCCATTTGATAAATGGGGGTTGGATTTTGTGGGACACATTAACCCACCATCCAATGAAAACTCCTATATTTTGGTTTGCACTAATTACGTGACTTGTAATACCCCTCTAACCCTAATACAAGTTTTTGAATGAAGTAAGATCTTTAGATGTTTCCTTATAGCTTAATACTTGTTTTCCTGTAAGTTGTTTATAATGATTTCATCAACTTGTACCTGAGAATTCTAATATCAAACATATTGTCTGAAGGTATCATTTATGTATGTGTTTGTCCCTATTTATGTATAAAGGACCTTCAATACCTTTCTGAACACAGTTAGGATGTCATGTGATATGTGTTGGATGGATATAGATATATTCTTCTATTAAAGTTACTTTCGATGAATCTTGTATGTCACTTAATGATTCAGGATATTTATTATGATTATGATGAGTTATTATTAGTATCGATTATTGACTAACCCAATGCCCAAGATTCTAACCCTCATGTTACATTCTTTGTGAGTGAGTGTGTGTGTCTATATACATGATGTGTCTTCATGATTCAGGATGAAGTCGTAGTTACTCACATGGATGAGGTCCACACGATGTACTAATCCTAATCATCTATCTGCAATGTCTTCTTTAATATGTACATCAATGCACATGTATTTCTTCTCAGTGATGTAGGCTTACAAGTACTAGGCATCGACTTCACCTGGCTTCACAGGTCTGAGCATGCCCCAAAATCCTTGATAATTGTTGTTGTTATGGAGACAGTACCAGGTCCCGCAAGATTATGCCTATCCCTAATCCTTGTTCCTAGGTTAGGTCCTTTTGGATTTGTCCTTTGGTTGTGGATTGATGTTCGATTATGTTAGCTTGGTGTTTTAAGTTGAATATTATGGATAATTATAGTCACTAGGACTAGGTGAGTATTGATCATGTGAGTGGAGGTTCTCTCTGTGCTTAATGGAATGACCATCTATTAGTAATTATATGATTGTATTATGGAATTAAATACATGGTAATAAGTTTGTCAAGTGTATTCATTAATGTATGTTTTATAATAATATTTACATGAATATATATACACATAGGCATATGGGTGCACACATATGCATAAGTTTATATTAATATGTTTTAATGTGAATGTTTATGTATTTATTTGTTTATATGCCCTTGTAACTTTAATGAAGGGATTAACTATTGTGTGTAATTAGATCTGTTGGAGATTTGTTTCTATGTAGTTGATTGATTGTATGTTTGTCATTGATGACAACATATAATACACAGTAGTGATTTTGTATGTACTTATCAAAATTATGATATCAAGCCTTGCATGGTTAGATGCATGTTGTAGACATGCTTTGTATGTTATGTTCATACACGCAGATCCAAATATGATTTTTCAGTCAAGTTGTGTAATTATGTTATTGGCAGTTACAGTTCTGGAAGAGTATTTGTTCAGAGCTGACGTATGTAACGTGTTTCTTGAGTTGCACCTATCTTCAGGATATGCGTGTGTATATTGATGATTAGTTATGAGTTGATGATAGTTATCTAAAGGTGCCAAACATGTTTCAAGAAGATTGCAAAGATAGAGATAATTTGGTGAGGCCAACTTAGTGAAGCGTCGTGTCTATTCAGTTTGTGTTGCATGGACTTGATATTGTTTGCATGCTTAGTAGAGCCGACAAGGATGTTATGAAGAGTTGCCTTACAGGTCCCATGATCTCATAATTTGAGAAAGATACTTATAGCAATTCATTTGTGATACGCTAAGTGTGAATGATACAAAAAGAGACAGAAGATGTACAGAGCAGAATATCAGATGTGGTTCATTCATCAAGAGTCTATGTGAACAAGAAGTGAAAGATTAAAATACACTAGAATTGATCAAGATAGTAGGTCTACTCTATAGTTCATCATCAAATATAGTGCATATCTGTTATATAGAAGGTTGTACCTTCACCATTAAAGCAGTGAGTTTTTGGACACTGGGTCTACCACCCCTAACAGGGTTATTTGTAAAAGACTCCTAACAGGGTCCGACCCTTAACCAGGTCACTATACTTATTGTATTGTAAATTACAACTCCTAATAGGGTTGAAATATCTTCTAACAGGGATTACTATAAACAAGTATAGTTCATTGTGGGTGCTAATTCCCACCGGGGTTTTTACCATTTGGTTTCCCCGTAATCAAAT
>MU228010.1:2464068-2476432 GCA_018584345.1 Thuja plicata
ATAGCTATAGAATTTAATATTGGATTATGGTTACTATGTTTCACAAATGCGTATGAAATAATAAAGTATATAGGGCATTGCATATCCATCGAATGTTTATCTTTCACTTGAATGCTTAATGAATAGTGTAAATAATGACATAAGTTTAGTAAAGGATAACTCACATGGATGCATGTTAAAACATTAGGATTTATGGTAAGATTGTACAAGTAACTTAATGTTAAGAGTAAAGGAATGAATTGCAAACTTACATTAATCAATCAATGCCTTAATGGTTAAATGAATAGATTAGATTATGTTTCTTTAAGAGTGGTGTTAGGGAATCTAAGAGGACTTAGATTAGCTGTAAAATTTAAAATATATATATATTCTCATCTCTTAGTAGTTAGTTGGCTTGTCCTCCTAGGTTCCCTGGCGGGGTGTGACATCTTGGTATCAGAGCCCTAGGTTTCCACACTGGGAACTCTGGGACTCATTGCTCACTTATGCATAACATTGAATATTTTATATTTGTTTTCATTTGTATGCCAACAAAATTTGAATCTGAGGAAATGAAGGCTTTGTTTTTTGCATTTATGATACATTGTCTTATAAACGTACACTGATTCCTCTATGATTGAGTTATATTATAACTTATGATTTGCATTCTGAGATTAATGATGTGTTAAAAGGATGATTTCTATAAATAGAATGTTAAGGAATTCCTTAAAATTGTGTGTGTCATCGTCTTGTTGATAAATGACATTGTTACCTCTAGGAAAACCAAAAGTAAAAAGGATACTCGATGTTTTAATTGTTGTGGTACGTAATATTATCCCCTGAATCTACCTATAATATATTTTATTGGAAATGTTGTGCACTCTATCTTCTTATAAATGACCAGTTGACTTCCTTCTTAGAAATGAATTACTTTTGCACCCTTAAAGTGAAGAAAGAAATGATTGCGGTAGTACTTGCTTTTATTCTTATATTTAAATTTAATGGATAATAAATTGTACCTAGACAAGAAGTAATAAGTTTGGTGTCGTATCTTGGTTTAAAATTTGAAAATGAATTTTCCTCCTATTCTAGACAAAAGATGAAAGAGGGTGGTAGAATAGATAATTATGTGAAAGGGTAAACTAGGGCACATGAGTGAATAAGGTTGTTGATATAAAATAACAGTATGAATTATCTCTCTCTTTCCCCTCTCTTGTGACTTCTTGAAAAAAAATGAAGAACTTGAAAGGTAAGAAACAAATAATTTATTTCCATGTGTATTTCTCTCTATCTCTCTCTTCCCTCTTAAGAAATAAATTTTGAAGGACTAACATTGTTTCGACAAGGCAATAATATATCAGGAAAATTTGTAAATGCTTAATTAGGAAACCCTTGGGTGAAGGACTTACGTCCCCAAGGTTTTATCATAGGCTATAATTCACATTTACATTTTGGAAGAAGAATTTTTATCCCTATTTTGGGAAGAAGCTATATTATTTATGCATGCCATGTTAATTTGCATAGTAAATGAGTTAAGCTAACAATCAAGAAAGTCTAGAGAAGAGTATGTACAAAAATGGGTTATCTATACTAATGATGGAAGTTGTTTTAATAAATATATGTCTTTCCAGATGCCTAGTGAGTGGGTAGGATCCTAGATGAGTAATATGGAAACAAATTCAAGTTTTATATACATTGTGATCAACACCTTAGTAGTAGTTAACAATACTAAGTGATTAATAAACTATGAAAAGAAGTGGTTGCGGTAAATAAATGCTATAATAATATGGTTATGTATGTTACTTAATTTCTTCTTGGATACGAGGTTATCTCAAAAGTGTTAAAGTGTATGAGGGTAATATTACAAATAGGTAAAAGGTAGAAACTCAAGTTAAGCACATTGGTTAATTTAATTGTTGTGGTTATGAAGATAGTAGTAGGAATCATGTGCTTTTTCATCTCTTGATGGATCTATAATCATTATGATATAGGGAACTTGAAATAAATCTTGTACATTGTTGTTTCACATTAATTAAATGCTATATGGAAACTACCTGACATGAAAATTTAGGAAATTGATTAGATCTCCTCTAGGGGTGTGAATGTGTTTTGGAAATAAAACCCTACAATTATTATGAAAGATGACTTAGAAAATATGTATTGTAAATGTGTATGTGTCCTAAGTATTGAAATTATATTTACATATTGATGAAAAAGAATACTGTTTGCTTGCTAAAAGAGGTTATTTTATGTCTTCTAATAGATTTCTTATAAAATTGTGCTTTATCGCAAAAGGTAAGTGTATGGATTGTTTTAGTTTCATGATTAAAAAGCTAAGTAATAATTGTTTGTTGTATTCCCTTCATGAAAATAATAAATATAAATGTTATATACCTCTCTTTGTTTGTCATGTATAGTTGGTAAGGAACGCAAATTTTAGAACCTTATTTGAAATAAAGTTCCATATGTTGTATTGTGTAGGATTAGATTGTGTCTCAAAAATGGAAAATTTATCAAAAATTCCTCCTTTTATGTTGGCTACCATAGATACGAAAAATTTATATTGTGTAAGGAGGCGATAATTTTGATTGGTAGAACACACATTTTTCTAATACACTGATGTTAATAAAACATGAATACTTTGGATTTTCAAGTTGATAAAAGTAATTTTGAAGTAATACTCTAATCTTAGTATCTGTTGACAAACTTACTACATAAAGTGAAAGAATCAATTCTTTTGAAAGTCTCTTACCATTGGAACCGAGTTAATCTACACTATAATTGTAATAAGATTTATCAACACTCTTAATTGGAGAAGTATGCATATAGTCATTAAAGTAGGTCCTAGAAAAGTAATATTGCAAATTCTATTTGATAATAGTTTACAACTTACATGTATAGTTCATTTCATCTCTTCTGACTTCCAGGAGTAAGTTGAATCTAAGGGGGAAGGATGTAATACCCCTCTAACCCTAATACAATTTTTTGAATGAAGTAAGATCTTTAGATGTTTCCTTATAGCTTAATACTCGGTTTCCTATAATTTGTTTATAATGATTTCATCAGCATGTACCTGAGAATTCTAAAATCAGACATATTGTCTGAAGTTATCATTTATGTATGTGTTTGTCCCCATGTATGTATAAAGGATCTTCAATACCTTTCTGAACACAGTTAGGATGTTATGTGATATGTGTTGGATGGATATAGATATATTCTTCTATTAAAGTTACTTTCGATGAATCTTGTATGTCACTTAATGATTTAGGACATTTGTTATGATTATGATGAGTTATTATTAGTATCGATTATTGACTAACCCAATGCCCAAGATTCTAACCCTCATGTTACATTATTTGTGTTTGAGTGTGTGTGTATCTATATACATGATGTGTCTTCATGATTCAAGATGAAGTCATAGTTACTCACATGGATGAGGTCCACATGATGTATTGATCTTGATCATATGTTTGCAATGTATTCTTTAATATGTACATCAATGCACATGTATTTCTTCTTAGTGATGCAGGCTTGCAGGTACTAGGCATCGACTTCACCTGGCTTTTCAGGTCTGAGCATGCCCCAAAATCCTTCATCATTGTTGTTATTACAGAGACAGTACCAAGTCCCACAAGATTATGCCTATCCTTGATCCTTGTTCCTGGGTTGGGTCCTTTTGGATTTGTCCTTTGGTTTTGGATTGATGTCCGATTATGTTAGCTTGGTGTTTTAAGTTGATTATTGTGGATAATTATAGTCACTAGGACTAGGTGAGTATTGATTGTGTGAGTGGAGGTTCTCTTTGTGCTTAATGGAATGACCATTTGTTAGTAATTATATGATTGTATTATGGAATTAAATACATGGTAATAAGCGTGTCAAGTGTATTCATTAATGTATGTTTTATAATATTAGTTACATGAATATATATACACATAGGCATATGGGTGCACACATATGCATATGTTTATATTCATATGTTTTTATAAATGTTTCAATGTGAGTGTTTATGTATTTATTTATTTATATGCCCTTGTAACTTTAATGAAGGGATTAACTATTGTGTGTAATTAGATCCACTTCATCCTTGGATAAAATTAAAGCAATTACTAATTATCCTTTTTAGAGGAAGAGTAACTAATCCTAATCTAAAAGTGAAACTAAAGATAAATAAAGGAAATTACTTAAAGCATGACAAGGTAACAAAGGTGGTAAATTAACTAAAGCATTCTCGGGAAACTATCTACACATTAATTTATCTAAAGATTAATAAAGTTTTAAACAAATAACCAATAGATGGTTGTGGATGGTTGCATCGGTTGAAATTTCCCGTGCAACCAATCCTACAACATATTTATGAAAGGAGATTTGGACAGTGGTGGAACCCATGTCAACAAAGTGATTTGTATCCATTCTTGTTCAGGGAAGTAACTATTTACATATACCTACTTGTCTTTTATAGCTTCTATTTTCTATCATCTTTGTCTAATCAAAGTGTTATTATGCATTCATTCACTTTCATATGTCTCATGGTTTAATGTTTTGAGATTCTCATTGTCCTAGAATCATTTTCTTAAGGTTCCTTTTCACTAAGGGAATCTAGGAACTTGATCTTGTGACTTTCTTTCCTTAAGGACATAATGTAATTGCAATCGGTCTTGAATGTGCTTTGAAGTCTTACGTGATCTTTTTATAAATCCTAATACAATTAAAGGGAATTATGCATATCTTACCATTGAATTATAAATCATTAATCCATATTGATGATAAAAGCAGTCAATTTATAATCATGACCTAAGAGATAATATTTTGAAAGTGGAGAATTATATCTTTGATTTAATGATGTTCTTCAATGTTTTAACTAGCAATCCATTAATAATTTAAAAAAGGTTAATCTTGGTTTAATTAAGCTTCCATGGATTTGAATGTTTATTAATTTCTAGAGACAAGATAGTATTGTTATCTATGATCATGATTTGAAGATTACAATGTGTTATAGTTTGATCGATAACAATGATGATAAATGATATTTCCTTTTCACACATATGTTATGCCCTAATTCCTATGGAATGACTAGGTTTGTCATTATTTTAATGGTGTGATAAAAATATTGGAAAAGATGTTAGTAAGCATATATATCTCTTTAAAATATGTTATGCTTATGAGCATGAAAGGAAATTTGAATAAACGATGTTATGGAAAATGTTGTTTAAAAGAAGGTTAAAAATTATATTAATACTATGTTAATCTTGAAAATGTTCATAATGTTTTGTATAATCTATAAGTATTTATGTTCTTATTCTTTATCCATGATATTAGTATATGTTTAATAATTTCTTTTGTTATTAATCATGAGCATAAGTTATATTTTAATATGCCTATCTAAAGTTTTGAATTTCATGCCATTAGTTATAAATCAAGGCAAAAAAATAAATAATGATGTGTTATTTCTTTTATATAGTACTCTTTTATCTTAAATTATTGATGGAAACAAAAAAATTTTAAGGAAATAAAAGGAGATAATTTAAAGAGATCAATTAGAATAGTATGAACCTTATGTAATAGATTTGGTTTATTTTTTTTTCCTATGCTTGATTATCATTATATGAATCTCATCTTATCTTTATGGTTTTTATCATTATGGCTTTTATCTTTACGGTGATGACATGTTTAGTTCAGATCTACTTGCCACTAATGCATTATTCAGACTTGTTGAGTCACTCTTTTCAACCTTATTAATAGAGGTTGTGATGCAAACTACCTAGCATTGTCCAAAGTCAGCAAAAATAGTAGCATCTAATCTCATTTCTTTTGTTGATATCTATGCAAGGATGGATTTGCTCTCCCAGTCCACATTTTCACAAACTATTGCTTTAGGCACTTAAATTTCTGCTTCCACTTGGCACTCAAATGCAATTTAAAAGGAAAAATCCAATCCCGATTATTACCAACTTCAAATCCAAATAAATACTGGAATGCTACGTTCAAAACAAATGCCCATGAAAGGATATGAAAGGATGTCGATTAGAGGAGCAGTTGAAGATCAATGCAAAAATGAGGGAAAGCATCATCTTCCATCTACAGTCATGAGAGGTTGTGATGCAGTCCCATTAAGTTGGAGGACATCCTTGTCAAGCCCAAAAGACATTCATGATTGACTGACTTGTATCCTCCCACATTAGCCGCAGCAAATGGTCGAACAATAGTTTATATACTCCAAATGCTTCTTAGATACTGTTATTATCAAGTAACGACCAGCCCCAAGGATTTATATTCAACATTAATAACTACATTCAAAGCAGCTGGTGGAAAATATTTTTTATCTGCAATGAACAATCAGTTCCCAGAATGCATCGACTCACACATAGTATGCAGAAATTGTAAATAGAATTGCAGCTGGTTATACTGTTTGAAATATCCACTATCAGGTCCATCAACTTCAATATAAAGGTGTAGAGGTGGTAAACAAAACTATGGATGGATATACTTGCAAATTTAATAATTTAAAACCTGTTAAGTCATGTGAAACTATGGTTGGATACACAGTTTAAAGAATCATCATAATACATATTAATTAATTAAAGTTAACGACTAAAGACAACAAGAATCACACCTCCATAGCATGATGGTTACCTACAAGTATAGTCTGCACATATTCTCTTCTATCAGTGATAAATGTGGTCAATGCAGACAAGTTAGCACATACTACGCCACATGGTCGATGTATCCTACAGATTCTCAGAGATATCAATTACAAATCAAGAAAGTGCCACTACGGGAGTTTTTAAACAAACCAAACAGTTAAGAAGGTTATCCAATCGAATGGTTGGTAGTTGTAGTCGGTGGAGGGATAGATTTATATTTCAAATCAATATGCTTAATAGTATAGTTAGTTTTTAGTTAGGTTTTAGAGGAAAGGGTGTGTCATTTTATGCACCCTTTCAATTTTATATTTATACAAGTTCAAAAGACTGCTCAAAAGACAATTTTTTACAAGAGAATAACATTATGATGAGAATTGATATGTTGAAACTATGGGAACTTGGAGAATGATAGAATGAAAGATAGTGGATTCAAACATTGAATACGAGGATTCAAACATTAAATATGAGGATTCAATATACTATTTCTTATCAAGCAGAGATAAGTCTGTATTTCTTTCATTTTTTGCAATCATTTTCGTTATTTATTTACAATCAGTCCTTTAGATAAACTAATCAGAAATTCCTTAGAGTGATAGTTTTGATTTGTGTATATTTCAATTCAAGTTTATATTCAGTATATTCAATTGTTTCTTTCTCATTTTCGCATGGTTAAGTCCTATTGATTAAGGCCTTGATCAATTGGTCCATCATTTGAGGAATGATACTTAATTGAAATATATTTAAGCTTTTTAGTTATACATGCATTTCATAATGCCTTTAAGGTGATAAGTTTTGTTTTTAAAGTTGTCTCTAAAGTTGAACGTAGGATTGAAGTGATATCGACTCTATTGTCCATTATTTGATTAAAGCACTGGTCTCTCTTGTTAATGTTGGAATTATATTGAGATGATGTACTGAGAGGGGAGGGGTGAATCAGTACCTCTAAAAATTTTCCTAGTTAGCCCATTAACCCTTAATCATCAGTTTGTAAATTATCTTATCTAACTGTTCATCTTTCTTTATGCATATGCAATTATATTTTAAATTCTTTAGTATGTAACCATAACAGAAACATTCATGAAAATAGATAACACATGACACAATATATGATATCACAGAAAACTCTTGTTAGGAAGTAAAAACTGCGGTGGGGATTGTTACCCACAAGACTTCACTATCTGTAGATAAGAAGTGGCTGGTTAAGGCTTACAATTGGTCACTTTTGATGACCTACCCTGTTAGGAGTATTACAGTGGAGACCTATTAAGATCTACTTCATTTGAAGCTTTAGTAACACTGTTAAGTGTGGACTCTATTAAGAGATTTGGAAAGAACAGTTAAGTTCACCTTCTACAGAAGGATTTTAGATGTAATCTCACCTCTGAATTGTGTTTTAGCATCCCATATTTCTTGCCTTAGCCTATTTGCCTCTAAGACCGTGTCATGATGTGACTTTATGTTGTCAACATGAGAGGTTAGGCTTTGTGCACTTGTTGTGACATTATGATCTATCTCTGCTAGTTTGTCACTGTTCTCTTTTGCAAATTTCTCTAGTGTGCACATCTTTTGAACTAAGGTGATTGCTTCAGCAATCATTGGCTCTAATTCTTCAGTGAGTTCTGAGAGCTTTACCTTGTTCAATGCCACTTCTTGGATAATTTTATCAATTAACTTGAATTGATATTTATTTTCTGCTTGCTCATCCATTGCTTGTTCTGCATCTATACCTTGCTTTGTGATGGCGTCGGTAAGAACAGCAATTCGCTCCTTTACTGAAGCATTTTCTTCAAGTTTCACTTCAAGAACAAGTTGTTGGAGTATCTCTTTTTCTTTGTCAAGTGCCATGTTTTCCCTATGTTATTGTATCATCTCCTTTTGAATGGATTTTCTCTGACAGAGCACTCCAAACTCTTGAAGTTTGTCACTGTCCAAAGTGGTAATGTCCCAGTTTGGAACTTCAATGACTTCATCAAGTGTCACAGCCAAGATGTCCTTTACAGTTTTCTTGTTTTTCTTCTTTGGTTGGGTGGCAGATTGATGTACCACCATTTGTAACGCATGAGATTGGGTAGATTTTGTGGGTGAGTGTTGAGAGGATGAGGCATCCTTTTGTATCTGTTTAGTATTCACCGACTGGGTTGGTGAAGACATCTCCTCATGTACCTTGGGTGTATCAACAAATGAATCTTCCTTTAATTTTATACCTTCATTCTTCTTGACACCTTCACTCTTATCTTTCTCTTCAACCTCTTTCAATGTATCATCAGTTTTATCATTTGTCTCTTTGTTTTGATCTTTTGATACATTTTGTTGATCATCGGTTGCATCCTTCATTTCAGTATCTGTATGTTTGGGAGTGTTGCATGCACCTTTGATTTCATTGGTACCCATATCCTTGGGTAAATCATCATCTTTCTTAGATGATTTATCTTGACTTGACTGTATATCAATAGCATCTATTAATAGATTCATATTTGTTGGTGTATTGACTGTTGTAGTGTCAATATCTATGTCTTGTCTGTCGGTTTTACCCTCTGCAACATTGATGTCTTCATATTTTTAAACCCCTGCTAGAGGGTCTTTTCCTGTAATGGTATCGACAATGTTGTCTAGCCATGAATCATCATTTATATCAACATCTAAGTTACCTTTTATTGACAGTTCTTCTTTGGTAACCTTTTCATCCTCCAAGTTTATGTGGATGGGGCTAGCTGGTACTTGATCATCTTTACCATCTTTTGACCAGTCCTCATCTATAACATCAATTTTTTTTTGGCCTATGATCTGTACCTCTTCACTATCTAACTCAACTGTTGAGTTACCTATTTTGTTGATAGGTTCCTTTTTTGGACTGCTTTCCTCATCAGGATTTAGTATTCCACTCCATATTTTGTGAGTGTCTTCTTCCAGCTCTATAAGTTCTTCTCATAGAAATTTATAAGCTACCAACTTAGGTGAGAAGCTTTTTGCATATTTTTCCATGACCTCATTGATTTCCTCTCTTGTTGATTCAGGAGGCATAAGAGAGACCAATACTCTTTCTCTTATCCTCTTCTCCTCATGGAGTGCAAAAGTCAATCTAGAAGATATTTTATCTAATAGTTCTTGTGGAACATCTTGTGAAGTGAAGTGCAGTGGGACATAATAGTTTTTGCACATCTTAGCAATAAGTGCATCTTCAATCTTATTTTGTTCTACTGTATCCCATTTTAACCATTTCCTAATTTTAGGATGTCTAACAGATCTAGCTTCAGAAATAGACATACATATGTCATCAATGTCTTTGGTTGGAGATGTAACCTGTGCTTTTTCTTTTGCAAGTTTTACAGTGTCAGGTTCATCCATAGCCGACTCTTCTAAGTCCTCATCAGTCTGAACATATTTCCTTCTTTTGTTGGTTGCCCTAGTTGGTTGTTTTTCCTTTTGAGGTGCAGGTTTCCTCTTGTACACCTTCCCTTTTACCATGGGAGAAGGAATAGCATCATGTGCTATTTGGATTCTTGTTCTAGACTTCTTTGGTGGAGGAGGAGGTGGTGAATCAGACTTTTCTTCCTCCAATTCTTGTTGCTCTGTTGTATCACTGATGGGAAGCTATTCCTTGGTGAGTTCCTCCTTTCCCTTTTGTTCCTCTCCACCTTCTTCTTCTTCTTCTCCTTTGAAAGATATTTTCAAGTTCTTTTTCAAATTCTTTACCATTCTCTTTGACTGTTTTACAGCCTTCTTGACAACAAGATTTGACTTAATCTTTAGTTTGGCCTCTTCATAAGTACCAAATCTTAATTTCTTGTTGTCAATGATTTCATTTAACAATGCCTGAATGCATTTAGTTGCTAATCCTGTTTTGATTTCATAATCCAACTTTGAAAGCCATGATTTCCTCAAAACTACAGCTTGTATGTAAGTAAAGTTTGTATCCACCATGAAACATATCTCTTCGTGGTGTTCCTCTATCAGTTTCTCAGGAATCCTAGTTCTTGCTTGAATAATTTCCTTTATGGATTTGAAATATTCATGCATCACATTGTCAAAATCTGTACCAAGTGATTCTATGAATTCACTGATATGAATGGTAATCGGTTTACTTGTGTCCCATGCAACTTTTCCTATGGAAGGAAAGTATTCTTCAAAGTAAAAGAATATACACATTATGAGGGAACCAAACTTACATGTGTTTGTCCTTGAAGACCTTATTGTGCACATGTTCTCCTCAAATTGATTTAATAAGATCTCTGCCAGATCCATCTTCTTCCCCTGTTTGATAATCTTGTACGTTGTGCTCATAGCAGTACTAGATATGTTGTTCATTCTACTTGCTTGGAAGATTTTGTATCCAACGACACATGCTCTAAACTTTAGCTCTGCATTGGTAATGGTGTTGACCTTCAGTGCCCTTTTATCTAATTTTGCACCAGTTAGTTTTTCAACTTCTGCAAGAGATGGGTGTTTGTGAGCTTACGGCTTATCAGTTGTAGGATAACCAGTAACCACATGAATAACATCCTTTGTTATAGCTTTTGGCTTGTTTAGCCACAGAGCCTTGTTGTGAACTCTGCTAAGAACGATTTTAATCCATTCTGTCTTGAAAACCGTAGGAAAATGCAGTGCATTTGTGAGTCCCTTTACTTCCAAGTGTTTATGCTCTTCTTTGAGCTTTCTAGCATCATCACAAAGTGCTGCATAGGCGTTATCAAGGTCTAGATCTCCTATCTCCGAGATTTTGCAGTGAATGTAGGACCTTACATCCTCTACTAGCAAAACCCTAGGTGGGATTCGGGAGAATGCTCTGGAATCATCTTGTTGAGAAGCTATTTCAGGGTGTAATTTATACTTAGGTTCAGCACATGCTCCTCTATTGACAAGTCTGAAGGGTTTCTTCTTGTCATCCTTAATTTTCTCTACCCTAGAGGTCGATGCCATCATATTTGCAATTTAGGGCTTTTCGCAAAATAAAAATAGTGCTTTCGGTGAGTGTATTAACTTACTGATTCTTTGTGATTGCCTATGAATCTGAATGCCTCTGTGTCTGAATTCTACTGGGTCACTTTCCAATCTACTCTCAAATCTCTATGCTCTGCTCTGCTCTGCTCAAAAATCACAGGTGCAAAAATGAGCTTAGCCGTCGGGCTTTTATATCTTTTTGTGCCCTAAGTTGTCATAAATGCTTACCAACTCATTGGTTCATGAAGACTTCTTTTGTCGGTAAAGACATTCATAATACCATCAGTGTCTATGCAAAGCGTCGGGGTTGCTAGCGGTTTTGGAGACTTCGTCGATGCTCGTCGGTGAGGTTGCGATGACAGCATTTATGATTTAGTATTCACCGATATCCGTTGGTTTACAATTAGCTTGAATGACCGATACATTCCTGTAAGTAATGCTAACTTTTTATGTGTGTGTTCACCGATGCATATTGTGCCCAATAACCGATGGTTGCTTTTCAATAGTCTAGCAAGTAACAATATATTGCATCTTTATTCATGCCTATATTACAATATGAACTATGTATAATAGAATTGATGCATAGTAAAACTTGTCATAATGCAGTTCCATACTTACTTGTGCAATCTAGTTGGATATAGTGATGTCACCAGATCCAGTGGATGGGGTGTCACCAATTGCGTTGCTTATTCCAGCACCTTCAGTGTTTGTGGCTTTTACCCACATCTTGTTTCTCATTCTTTTGATGTCATCAATGGTATTTCCATTGGGATGTGTATTTGTGTCTGTCAGTCGGTCTTTGC
>MU228010.1:2483031-2559205 GCA_018584345.1 Thuja plicata
AATAAAATGTTTAAGTGTTTTTGGTGATTCTGAATTAATTATTTCTCAAGTTAAAAGTAAATTTGTTGCTAAGCATCCTCATCTTAAAAGATATAGAAATGAAGTATGGGATTCTATGGAATTTTTTTATGCTTTCTCTATTGATTGGATAGACAGATCAGAAAATATCCTTGTAGATTTTATGGCTAATTTGGCATTAAGGCATAATGATATCCCTTGTGAAGACATAGTTCAAGTTGAAGTTAAAACTAGGCCCGCTATACCTGATAACATCAACAATTGGCAAATCTTTGAAGACGATAGAGATATAATCAAATTTTTAGCATGTGAACAAAAATATGAAGATCAGTTAATAGACTTGAATGCTCATGTTGAAATAGAAAATGGGAAAGAAGTATTATTTGGAAAGGAAATCATTCAGTTAAAAACCAATAAAGTTCCAAAAGGTCTTGTAGAAATGGAGAGACTATTTGACAATAAGGATTCAAAGTTGGAAAAGAAAAATACTAATGTCACAATGGATGATATAGAAAGGATAAATTTGGGAAATGAAGAGACCCCGAAAGAAGTATTTGTTGGTAAAAGTTTAACTCCCAAGATCAGAATAGATATCATAAAATTATTAAGAAAATATAGACATGTATTTGCTTGGTCCTATGATGATCTTAAAGCTTACCAAGATGATCTTTTTCAACATGAGATACCTTTCAAGCCTAATGCTAAACCATTTAGACAAAGGCAAAGACCTATAAACCCTACTTTAGCCCCTAAAATGAAAGATGAGCTAATCAAGATGAGGGATGTTGGTATAATAAAACCAATTAGACAATCAACATGTGTTTCAAATTTGGTCCTTGTCAGGAAGAAGAATGGTGATATTAGACTTTGTGTGGATTTCAAAAATCTAAATGTATCGTCATTAAAGGACAACTATGCATTACCTAACATAGAAGCATTGTTACAGAAGGTCACAGGAATTGAATTATTATCAATGATGGATGGTTTCTCAGGGTATAACCAGGTGAGAGTTAAAGAAGAGGAACAATATAAAACATCATTTACAACACCTTGGGGTACTTATGTATATGCTAGAATGCCTTTTGGACTCACTAATGCGGGAGCTACCTTCAAAAGAGAAATGGATGTAGCCTTTGAGGATTTCATTGATGTGATTATGGTGGTATATGAGGATGACTTAACTGCTTACTCCAAAAGGGTAGAAGATCACTGTGGACACTTGGAACAAATTTTTCAAAGATCCCTTGAATATGGGATATCTTTGAACCCAAAGAAGTGCCATTTTGTAGTAAGTGAAGGAAAGTTATTAGGACATATAGTATCCAAGGATGGGGTGAGAATAGACCTAGAAAGGATTGCAGCAATTGATAAAATTGAGGTTCCTAAGAGTGTTAAAAATATTCAATCCTTTTTTGGACAAATCAATTTTGTAAGGAGATTTGTCCCAAACTTCTCATAAATAATTAAACCCATTGCTATAATGTTGAAGAAGGGTGCAAACATGAAATGGACAAATGAAGCTTTGGAGGAATTTGTAAAGATTAAAAAGGAAATTAAGGAAGCCCCTGTTCTCAAATCCCCAAATTATACTAAGCCATTTTAATTATTTTCTTTTGCATCATATCATACCATTGTTGTTGTCTTACTATAAAAGAATGAGGAAGGATATGAACAGCCAATAGTATTCTTCAATAAAACCCTTCAAGCTTTTGAGTTAAACTATGATATCAATAAGAAACAAGCTTATGCTCTTATAAAGGCAGTGAAATCATTGAGGCCTTATTTGGTTGGTGCAAAAGTGTTAGCCTATGTTCCCAATGCAGCAGTAAAGGATATATTCAGACAATCAGAAGTCACTGGGAGAAGATGCAGATGGGTAAATCAGATTCAGGAATTTGACATAGAGATCCAAATCACTAAGATCATTAGAAGACAAGGATTAGCAAAGTTGATGGCAGAGTCAAATATGGATGCATTACAATTAAATCATATTGATCTAAGTGAAACTCATACAAGTATTGAAAGATGCCTGTGGTACACTAATATAGTATATTTTTAGAAACACATGAAGTGTCCTGAGAACCTTACAGATAGTCAAAAGAGGAAAATAAAATTACAAGCATCTAAGTATATCTTGATGCAAGGAGACCTATATTGGAAAAATAGGGATGGTGTACTTCTCTTTTGTTTAGATACATGCCAAGCTAAAGAAGTGCTAAAAGATCTCTATGATGGAGCATGTGGCGGGCACTTTTCAGCAAAAACCACTGCACATAAGATATTGAATGCAGGATACTATTGGCCCTGCATATGTAAGGATTTCCATGAATATGTTCAGAGATGTGAAGCATGTCAGAGATTTTCAGGAAAACTCAAATATAATGGTGCATTACCTCTCAATCCTATGTCTACTGAAGAACCATTCCAAATGTGGGGAATAGACTTCATAGGTGAAATAATTGATGCATCTAGTGGTGGGCATAAGTGGATTTTGGTAGCTGCTGATTACTTCACTAAATGGGTGGAAGCCATACCAACTAGACAAGTTACTAGTAAAGTGGTAATCAAATTTTTGACTAAAAATATATTGACAAGATTTGGTGTTCCTCAGAAGATTGTTTGTGATAATGCTATGTATTTCAGATCTGCATAATTTATTGAATTTGATGAGAAGTATGGAATAAATATTTCCTTTTCATCCCCTTATCACCCTCAAGGGAATGGCCAAGAAGAATCTAGCAACAAAAATATAATTAAAAATATCAAAAGGATGTTAGATAATAACAAAAGAGCATGGGATTCAAAATTACCTCTCGCACTTTGGGCAGATAGGATTACAGTTAAGAAATATGCTGGGTATGCCCCATATGAACTTTTTTATGGAAAGAAAGCTCACTTACCACTGAATAATTTGTTGCCAGTGTACAAGTTTATGAATGAATAATAATATGAAGAAGTGGATTTCATGGAAGACAGACTATTACAACTTGCAGAATTGGATGTGATAAGGAATAGAGCTCATGAAAGAAATCAAGAATTGCAACAGAAAGTAAATGATTTATTTTATAAGAAAACCACATAAAGGAAATTTCAAGAAGGGGACTTAGTTTTGAGATGGAATGAGAAAGATCGAGACAAAGGTAAACATGGAAAGTTTGATGCTTTATGGATAGGTCCTTTTGTCATTATTGGTAAAGGAGGTGAGAATTATTACATTTTGCAAGATTTGGAAGGTTACAATCATGAACTTCATGTGCATGGTCAGTACCTTAAAACTTTCTTTCATTAAAGATAACAATAGGCAAGTGTTTTTTTCTTTTTCCTTTTTCTTATATACATATATTGTAGTTGTGTTTTCTAATGGTCTGCTTTCCAAAGATAGCTTGGATCTTGTTGTGTTCAGGTATAAACACACATCCCCAGAAAGAGCCACTAGTGGAACCCATGTCGACAAAGTGATTTGTATCCATTCTTGTTCAGGGAAGTAACTATTTACATATACCTACTTGTCTTTTATAGCTTCTATTTTCTATCATCTTTGTCTTATCAAAGTGTTATTATGTGTTCATTCACTTTCATATGTCTCATGGTTTAATGTTTTGAGATTCTCATTGTCCTAGAATCATTTTCTTAAGGTTCCTTTTCACTAAGGGAATCTAGGAACTTGATCTTGTGACTTTATTTCCTTAAGGACATAATGTAATTGCAATCGGTCTTGAATGCGCTTTGAAGTTTTACGTGATCTTTATATAAATCCTAATGCAATTAAAGGGAATTATACATATCTTACCATTGCATTATAAATCATTAATCCATATTGATGATAAAAGCAGTCAATTTATAATCATGACCTAAGAGATAATATTTTGAAAGTGGAGAATTATATCTTTGATTTAATGATGCTCTTCAATGTTTTAGCTAGCAATCCATTAATAATTTAAAAAAGGTTAATCTTGGTTTAATTAAGCTTCCATGGATTTGAATGTTTATTTCTTTCAAGAGACAAGATAGTATTGGTATCTATGATCATGAATTGAAGATTGCAATGTGTTATAGTTTGATTGATAACAATGATGATAAATGATATTTCCTTTTCACACATATGTTATGCCCTAATTCTTATGGAATGACTAGGTCTGTCATTATTTTAATGGTGTGATAAAAATATTGGAAAAGATGTTAGTAAGCATATATATCTCTTTAAAATATGTTATGCTTATGAACATGAAAGGAAATTTGAATAAACGATGTTATGGAAAATGTTGTTTAAAAGAAGGTTAAAATTTATATTAATACTATGTTAATCTTGAAAACGTTCATAATGTTATGTATAATCTATAAGTATTTATGTTCTTATTCTTTATCCATGATATTAGTATATGTTTAATAATTTCTTTTGTTATTAATCATGAGCATAAGTTATATTTTAATATGCCTATCTAAAGTTTTGAATTTCATGCCATTAGTTATAAATCAAGGCAAAATAATAAATAATGATGTGTTATTTCTTTTATATAGTACTCTTTTATCTTATTATTGATGGAAACAAATTTTTTTTAAGGAAATAAAAGGAGATAATTTAAAGAGATCAATTAGAATAGTATGAACCTTATGTAATAGATTTGGTTTATTTATTTTTCCTATGCTTGATTATCATCATATGAATCTCATATTATCTTTATGGTTTTTATCATTATGGCTTTTATCTTTATGGTGACAACATGTTTAGTTCGGATCTACTTGCCACTAATGCATTATTCAGACTTGTTGAGTCACTCTTTTCAACCTTATTAATAGAGGTTGTGATGCAAACTACCTAGCATTGTCCAAAGTCATCGAAAATAGCAGCATCTAATCTCATTTCTTTTGTTGATATCTATGCAAGGATGGATTTTCTCTATCACTCCACAGTTTCACAAACTATTACTTCAGGCACTCAAATTTATGCTTCCACTTGGAAATCAAATGCAATTTAAAAGGAAAATTTCAATCCTGATTATTACCAACTTCAAATCCAAATAAATACTGGAATTCTACATTCAAAAAAAATGCCCATGAAAGGATATGAAAGGATGTCGGTTAGAGGAGCAGTTGAAGAGCAATGCAAAAATGAGGAAAAGTGTAATCTTCCATTTATAGTCATGAGAGGTTGTGGTGCAGTCTCGTTAAATTGGAGGACGTCCCTGTCAAGCCCAAAAGACATTCATGATTGACTAACTTGTATCCTCCCACATTAGCCGCAGCAAATTGTCGACCAGTAGTTTATAGACTCCAGATGCTTCTTGGATACTACTGTTATCAAGCAACGACCAGCCCCAAGGAGTTATATTCAACATTAATAACTACATTCGAAGCGGCTGAGGGAAAACATTTTTTATCTGCAATGAACAATCAGTTCCCAGAATGCATCGACTCACATATAGTATGCAGAAATTGTAAACAGAATTGCGGCTGGTTATACTGTTTCAAATATCCACTATCAGGTCCATCAACTTCAATATAAAGGTGTAGAGGTGGTAAACAAAACTATGGATGGATATACTTGTAAATTTAATAATTTAAAACTTGTTAAGTCATGTGAAACTGCGGCTGGATACACAATTTAAAGAATCATCATAATACATATTAACTAATTAAAGTTAATGATTGAAGACAAAAAGCATCACGCCTCCATAGCATGATGGTTACCTACAAGTATAGTCTACACATATTCTCTTCTATCAGTGACAAATGTGGTCGATGCAGACAAGTTAGCACATACTACACCACATGGTCGATGTATCATGTAGACTCTCAGAGATATCAATTACAAATCAAGCAAGTGCCACTACGGGAGTTTTTAAACAAACCAAATACTTAAGAAGGTTATCCAACCAAATGGTTGGTAGTTGTAGTCGGTGGAGGGATAGATTTATATTTCAAATCAATATGCTTAATAGTATAGTCAATTTTTAGTTAGGCTTTAGGGGAAAGGGTGTGTTGTTTTATGAACCCTTTCAATTTTATATTTATACAAGTTCAAAAGACTGCTCAAAAGATAATTTTTTACAAGAGAATAACATTACGATGAGAATTGATACGTTGAAACTATGGGAACTTGGAGAATGATAGAATGAAAGATAGTGGACTCAAACATTGAATACAAGGATTCAATATACTATTTCTTATCAAGCAGAGATAAGTCTATATTTCTTTCATTTTTTGCAATCATTTTCATTATTTCTTTACAATCAGTCCTTCAGATAAACTAATCGAAAATTCCTTAGAGTGATAGTTTTGTTTTGCGTATATTTCAATTCAAGTTTATATTCAGTATATTCAATTGTTTCTTTCTCATTTTCACATGGTTAAATACTATTGATTCAGGCCTTGATCAATTGGTCTGTCATTTGAGGAATGATACTTAATTGAAATATATTTAATCTTTTTAGTTATACGTGCATTTCATAACACCTTTAAGGTGATAAGTTTTGTTTTTAAAGCTATCTCTGAAGTTGAATGTAGGGTTGAAGTGATATCGACTCTATTGCCCATTATTGGATTAAAGCATTGGTCTCTCTTGTTAACTGAATTGTGGTATAAGGTTTCATTGTTTCAAGTTTTGAACTACTGCATTCTTTCATCTTGTCAAGTTTGTATCACAATTATATCAAGCAATTCTTAATAACATTATATTTGATAACACATATTTTCAGTTTTATGATCTTATTAACACCTTGAGAAGCAGGAGTTGAATTTATCAGTTATCCGTTATAAAAAACCTCTAGAAGACTTTGAAGACAAGTTTAAGGTACAGGCCATCCAGCCTTGGTTCCGCGGAGCCAGAATTGTAGGGGGTTGTTGAAACCTTGTTCATTGGCAAATCGCTTGTATTTCTCATCATTGGATAAGAAAAATCCATAGGAAATCCAATCTTTCGATTTGAGAACCAATAGATAGTAGGGGGAGGAAGGAGAAGGGAGATATTATATACAAAAAAACCTCAGTCTGAATCTATTAGAGAAGTAGTGGTGGCATTTGGCAGATAACTCTGTGATTGGAAAGCTTGAGGAGATTGAGATTGGCTGGAGTGGATTTGGGTTTGCTCTCAAAGGTTTCTCCGCAGGAATCCAGGTAGACTCTACCCAAAAAAATAATCCTATTATATATGTATGCTATGTTGGATGTGTGTGTCTTCTTGTTTTTCATTTGTTGTTGATCAAGGAAATCCTTTAATGAATGTTTTGGATACAATGATTTCTTTATGATTTGAATGATGATGAATACGTTTATGATAGAGAATGTTATTATTGGATGTTTATGTATCATTTCACATGTGAGAATTATTGCCTTAGAATGTGTAGGATTCTTCTTGGAACCTCCTTCTGTTGATGTTATTTAAACTTCTCCTTATTAGAATAGTGTTTTTTTTATGTTATCTTTCCTTAACTTGCACCTATGGACAAAAATGAAATTGATGTATCTCAAAGGTAGAATGGGTTTGAGGGATGTTTTAGAAGGAGAATAGGGGGGTCTCAACTGGGTATCCCTCTAATTATATGTTCCCAACCTCCATCTTACCCATTTTTTCCTGGAAGAGCAATCTGCAAGTTTGATTATGTGCTCCCAACCTCCATCTTACCCATTTTTGCCCAGAAGAGCAATCTGCAAGTTTGTTGTCCTTAGTGCACACAGTCCTGACCACCTGCACAGTTATGGGCTCCACTTGCACAACATGCATGACCACTTGTGCAGCTTAGGGTTCCCACCTACGCAGCTTCATGGCCACCTGTGTAGCTTGGGCTACCACCTGTGGAGGACTCTTCCAGATTGGTTTTTAGGGTTTTCGAAAGGGCTTAAGGTGTCGTATTGACTCAGGGTTGACCCTAGGGGATGTGTAAACTTGTAGGACACTTATTTTTCATATGGTATTATGTTTAGGATCTTTTGGAACCCTCTCAAGAGTTTTGGATAATTTTGGGAATCCTGATTAGGGTTAGGGTGGTCTCAGTCTGATTTCAGCCTTAGGGCGTAACATAAAATGTATTTAAGTATAAGATACATACTCTTAATTCCTTATACTTTAAGTTACATTTTATGTAATACCTTGTAGGATGTTTGAGAGTGTTTTCAGCCTCCAAGGAGTTCAAATAAAGATTCTAGATTTTGAAGGTTTTAGAAAATTTCAGACAGCCAAATTTTAGGAATCAGCATGTTTTCTGCAATATGATCTTGTTATGATGTTTTGTGGTTTGATTTGGTACCAAAAGGCACTGGTTATATTTTTTTTTATTTTTGTGCATTTTGATGTCTTCTTATGTGTTATTTACCTTCTTGAATGCCATATTAGGGTTTAGGACTGTCGGGTGTACTAGGGTCAATCAGTGATCCCCTAAACCCAATACTAGGTTACTATGATGTTATAATTTATGTTTTTATGAGTTTAATGATGTTATTATGTTTTTGAGAATCCATTGTGATGCATTTGATGCAATTTGGATGTGTTTTATCTATCTGTGTACTCGATTGTTGTTTAGAGTTGTCCAAAGGATTCAGGACAACTAGTGCTTTCCTAAACTCAATCGTTTGATGTTGTAAACACTTGTGTACCTGTGGTACTTATCTTTATGTGAATTGATGATGTTTTTTAGAGGTAGGGAACCTAAGAACACTAGATGAGTGGCTCACAGTGCGGGGTCGGGGCCCTAAGTGGCTAGTACCAGGGTAACCCACTGGTGAGTTGTTTAATCAAGTGAAAATATTAATAAATTATGGGAAGGGTACTATACATTAACTAAGATAAGCCTCGCCCATGCCGATAGTGCTAGTATAGGCTATGCATGGGAGTGGGAGAAGGTGCTATTATGAGAGATGTTCGGTTCCGCATGTGCCTACTTTGGGGTCGGGGCCTAGAGTGGCTTACCAGGGTAACTCAAGGGGTGAGGGCTATGCGATGACACTCACCTAGCATGTGTCTTAGAGTTCCTACCAATTTGGTTTATGTCCTTTTTGGTCCTTGTGATTTTCTTGTGTTTTTAGTTGTGTTATGTTTTGGGAAGGGCTATCATCACCTTAGGAGTATCCTAGTTGTTACCTTCTTGCGTGGACCTTGGTCTCTGTCTCCTAGCATGAGGGAGTGGAATCTTTTTGGATCCACATGGTTGGGTGGTTAATCTTTATTATATCAAGGTGATGTTTGTGGTCAGATGGATGTTCTTGGCTCATGTTCCTTCTGGATTATCAGTTTTGAAGACTTCTTATTATATATGTAAAGATGTGCTTATGCATGTGCATTCTTGTAAAATAAATCTCTTGTAAATCATTGGATCTGATGATATGATGTATATCAATGTAATTCAAAGCAATGTATAAGGGAATGGGTAGATCTAGGAAAAAGGAAAGGGAAAATATTACATGTTATCAATATGAAAAGATAATTATTTAGGGTATTTATTCACGTATCTTTTATTACTTTTGGTATCCAAGAAACCATCTTAGACTTAGTATGAAATAATGCATTTATGAATGAATGTGCTATCTCTTGATGTATGGTTGTGGAAAAACTATTATGAGTTAATAAATCTATGAATAAATAGCTATAGAATTTAATATTGGATTATGGTTACTATGTTTCACAAATGCGTATGAAATAATAAAGTATATAGGGCATTGCATATCCATCGAATGCTTATCTTTCACCTGGATGCTTAATGAATAGTGTAAATAATGACATAAGTTTAGTAAAGGATAACTCACATGGATGCATGTTAAAATATTAGGATTGATGGTAAGATTGTATAGGTAGCTTAATGTTAAGAGTAAAGGAATGAATTGCAAACTTACATAAATCAATCAATGCCTTAATGGGTAAGTTAATAGATTAGATTGTGTTTCTTTAATACCGGTGTTAGGGAACCTGAGAGGACTTAGATTAGTTGTAATATTTCAAAAAAAATAAAAAATAAAAATCTCATCTCTCAGTAGTTAGTTTGCTTGTCCTCCTGGGTTCCCTAGCGGGGCGTGACATGACTAAGTGGGTGGAGGTCCGAGCTATGAAACATGTCAGAGAGTTTGAGCATAAGAAACTGTGTATAACATTGTAACTCAATTTAGATCTTCTTGTAGCTCAATGATCAATAACCTGGACGAGATGATAAAAGTAGCACTACAACAAACAGAGTTGGTGTAGTTACAAAGAAATAAGTGGCATGGTTCACACATTCAGAGTCGAAGGTTTGTTCCTGGTGATTGGGCTCTCCTATATGATTCAAGGTTTTGCGAAACACAAGGTAAGCTCACTACATGTTGGCTTGGCCCCTATGAGATAGAATTTTTTTTGCTAATGGTGTGTTTCATTTGTCTACAATCGACCCTATGCATTTCAAGTTACTGATAAATGGCCACAGACTTTGTCTGTACCATAAATCAGCCACAAAGGCCAAGTTCCTGCAATAGTTTGAGATTTCTCCTACCGCAACTTGACCTCCTACAGCTAATGGACCTCCTGCAACTGAAGATTCTCTTGTAGCTTAATGGGAAATCCTTTTGCTATGTTCATCTCTTTAAACTGATGCAATGCATTCGTAATAAAGGTTCCTTTTCCCAAGGAAATCATTCTCTTCTGTAATAAATGATCATTCCATATCACATCACACTTCTCTCTTCCACCTCACTCATCTGTCCATGTCATCATTCCTTTGTGGCTCACGTTCTCTCATCATACGTCATCAAATCTTTCCAGATTTGGACATTTATTGGTTATTCGATATCAGGTACACTTACACATTCTTTTTTTTAATAACATTACTTATTTTTGCATGATCATCAATTAGCTTGTAATTAATATAGCATTGAATCACATGTCATCGTACTTTACCCATGCATGTGAGGATACATACCACCTTTTTCATAGGGGGAAATTGTGTCATCATTAATAAACCTTTCTTTCTCTGACAAATAATCTTTAAATGCATTGTACTTTGTCATTAGTCTATAGCCATCTTTCTGAACTAACGTGACAACCCCTGCGTGCGAGCCTTTCTTGCCAGCATTGCTTTGCAAAACCAAGCTTTAATCCCCATTTTTCAAACATCTTCTTGCCAAGAACTCTATAGAAACCCCAACAAAATAATTTAGCTAGCTATAGAAAAGTTCGTAATAGAGAGCATAAGTAGCATTTGAAATTCAAAATAGAGAGCAGGAGCAACATTTGAAGGGTAAGTTTATTTTTGAGAAGTATTTGGCATTCTCAGGGTTGCCATTGTTAGGATTGAAATTTTTACAGCTACATAATGGGAGGCCATCCTATCAGACATGAACTGGGCGATCATTATTCTTTGTTATAGGACCATCCCAGTGTACAGACCTTTAACAAAGTGGGGTGGCTCACTTAATTTTTCTGACTAAGCGGATATGATGATGGAAAATCACTAGGGTTCCTCAGAAATCTCAGCAATGGAATAGCTTATGTTAAGGGTTTGAGAGTTGATGCTACTGAAGCAAGGATTTAAGAAGTTTCAGGGCTTCCCACCATTGGAGAAGCATTTCCACATGGGCACGATGCAAGGTTAGCTCTAATAGAATTTACTATTCCTATAGACCCAAGATTAGAAGCAAGTAAACAAGGAGCATAAAGAATTTCTCTTCTAGGTGAGTACCCACATCTTGCAGTGCATATCATTGGGTATTTAACCTATGAAGGGAAAATTTCTTACTTACATGTAGTTCATTTTAAGTTGCTCAGCCATTTACGACATGGTCGCTTGGTAAATGTTCCAAATTTTCTTTACTCTTTTATAAATTTGAGTTCAGAAGAGGTCAAGAAGGGACAAAAAAATATTGTAACCCACCATGGGTTAATTAAACTCCAAGTGGAAAGGTCATTACGAGATGTTTCACCTATGAGCTGGGTTGAATTTGTTATGGCATAACATGTGCAACTTCATGGTGAACCACCCAACTAGGCAATTCAATAAGAACATGGGAATGACCCTAAGGAAAATATTATTCCATAAAACCCTACATTCTCAACGTTAGAAGCCTCTTGTGAAAAAATTTCTCCTTCAGAAGTGGAATAGGGAAATAGGGCATTTGGTGATCAAAACCCTAGCATGGGGGGAGGTGAAACAGAGGTTCCTATGACCTCCCAAGTTCTTGTTATAGGACAGACTGTTCAATGCAAAGAAAAAGGAAAAGGGAAGGCAACAGAGTATTTTAAAGATAATATCCATGTTTCTCCTATGGATCCAACATTCACAGATACTACATCTGCCATAACTCCTGCAGCCACTTCCACCAAGAGGAAAAGATCCTCTTAGAAATGACCTGTAGCTATGTTGGAAACCCCACCAAGAAGAAGTTTTTGTTTGAACACAACACACTCGGGGATATCAGACAAACCTACAAAGATTGGTCAAGGAAGTACTCCTAAGGTTCCTATTGAGGAACCATTATCCAAAGGGCCACGAGTAGGTAGTCCACTACAAGAGTTTCACGAGGAGATGGAGAAGGATCCTGTGGCCACACATCTAGAGGAAACAAAACAAGCAGAGTATGATAATGAGCCTCTTCCCGAGGAAGAAATTCATATGGGTGATGACATCAGTGCCACTCCTAGGCAAAAAACTGGACAAATGATAATATATACAATAGATCAAGGAATGAAGGAAACGGGACAGGGCCCATCAAAAGAGAAACAAAAGGTAACTTTTCAAACTCTTTCAATTGATTACTATAATCAGATGCAGTATGAAAAGACAATGTCACAAATAAAGAGAAAGGAATTAAAACAAGAAATAGATACACAAAAGCAATAAGTTCAACATATGAAACACAGATTGGATACAATTAGGGAATTAGACCCTCAAATTATGGAATATAAGCCACCCTCAAGGGTGTACACTTTATTTCTATAGGAGCAACTCCTCTTATTTAAACTAATGTAAATCATTGGAGATTTTGAGCCTAGTATTGCTTCTCCACGAGAATTTGTGGTTACTTACGAAGGTGTCCCTAATTCCATTAGGAATCTTCTCTACGAACTCTATTTACACAATTATGTTGTCTCTTTAGAAGTTGATTGGAATCCCTTGTTGTTTGTTGGAGATATACATTTTCTTGCATTTATGTAATGGGCCCATAATGAGATAAACTATGCAGAACAACTAAGAAAATACAGGGCAAAGGAATTGTTAGTTACACTGCCCTTGCGGCTTGAAAATGGAAAGCCAAAATGTATGTATTATGATTGGCTAGAGATAGCTTATGGGTTCCGTGAAAAACAACACAGGGAAAGATTTATTAAGAACAAAGCACAGGTTTATGAAAAAATTTAAAGCCTTCCCTTACATGACGGAAGAGGGCAGTAGAAGGCCTAATTCAACAATGGAACGGGTTAACATTTGGATTAAAAAAGGTTGAGCCTCGTAGCCTTATCAACTTCAGGGATGCCATGCAACATGTCCATTAGTACATACAACTAGGTGGACAAGTAGAATGGAGTTGTGGCTTCCCCTTACCTTCCAACTACCAATCCTCCTCTAGCCACTATACAACTGTGTAGACATTAAAATCAATGAGTAGTTGGAAGCAAGTAGAAAAATTAAAATGGAGTGCACCAATGGTTTTTATTGGCACCTGACCAACACCAGTGGGGGAGACACTACAGTGGGAAATCTAATGCTGCTTGCCAACATTAGGAATGTATCTGTGCCTGAGGACCGATACTATTCTTTGTAGGGGGCAAAATCATGAGGCATTTTTATGCCCTATTTTAGAAGCCATATGATAAGTTTCTAATAGTTCCTATTTGTTATTTTCATCATACTTGCTGAAAAACTTTATGCTCTTTTATGTTGTTATGTGGCATGCAGCCACTAAGACACTTGCTCTAGTTTAATGTTTTTAAACATGCAAACATGGATATTAATGCTATATTACTTATGCTAAATTTATGGTTATGTTTGTATGAGTAGTTAGTTGTTTTAACATGAATGGATGTATGCATGTTTGTTGGAGCATTTCCTTGGATGTTTTGATTATACATTTAAAGTGGAGAGCATAAATAGTGAGTGAAGGATTGACCAGGTGAACACGCTCGTGCATTGGATACCATGACTCATTCCTGTAGAAGACTTGATCGATAGAGAAGTTAATGCAACTCAAAGTGGTGGTTTCGGTAGGATTAAGGTGGCAGCACCTAGGCGAGGACCAATTCAAGGAGTTATGAATTTCCTTGAAGAAATTCAAGAAGGAGTGGGAAGCTAGATTTGTTCTTCCTCTATCATGACAGATCTTTCCTTCTTTATGGATGTCTTCTGATTTTCTGCTTTCCGATTTCTAGCTTTTTCAAATAAAGACTTTGCCTATTCTATAGCATGAGCAATTAGGTTGTTAGATGTTTTTCTTTAAATAAGCCTCACTCTTGTGTGAGAAGGGGGGAATTATCAGTTATCAAGAATATAGTTTCATTATGTTATTTTTACACTTTACATGAATCTTTGTACTTTCCTTTTCAATCAATGGTAAATGAAATGTTGAGATTTAGTTCAGTGTAATTGAGTTTTGGATACTCACCCAAGGGGGCCAACTTAGTGAGGAATCCATGTTAGTTAGAATCATTTCATATAGTTTGTTTTCTTGCATCTTGTTATCTTAATTCTGGTGTTACATAGTTCCTGCAGCCAAAACCGCAAGATAAGTTGTTTCTTCTTGTAGCCAAAGGGGCAGAATTGTTGAAACATTATAGTTTCATTTTCAAGCCTTTGCATTCCTTCAACATCTTTAGTTCTGCATTTTCCTTCCAATATTTATTTCCTACAGCCATAGACTAGTTTTCATTTTCAAGCAATTTGTTTCCTGTAGCTATAGCATGGTCTGAGTAAAATCCTTGGTGCATATACCTTGCTGACCCATTTCAAGTACTACATCCCTGGGTTCGTAAATTAAATGAGTTTTTATAAGGAGGATAACTACTTGGTAGGATGTCCAATCCCTGATTCTTAGTGAAAGTCTAGTTTTTTTATTCCTTTAATAGAACTGGTTATACTCTATGTCAAATTCACTTAAGATCAGGACCCATTTGGCAAGTCATCCTATTAGTGTTTCTTTACTCAATAATTACTTCAATGGATCTATGTGTTCTATGAGCTTTGTTTGATGACTCAACATGTAATGTCTTAACTTTTGAGAAGCAAAGACAATTGTGAGACATGACTTTTCAGTTGCTGAATAATTTAGCTTGTAGCCCACCAATGTTCTGTTGAGGTAGTAAATGGCTCTCTCCTTGCCTTGGTCATCATGTTGTGCCAAAAGAACACCTAGTGTTTACTCTATTGCTGAGATATACAAGAGGATTATCCTGCCTAGAATGGTTGGCACCAATCCAGGGAATTCAATAGATAATCCTTGAAGGTTTGAAATGCTTTCTCACATTGTTTTATCCATATAAAGATCACGTCTTTATGTAGTAGGTCCTAGAATGGGTGACACTTGTCTGCTAGTTGGGCAATGAATTGCCTGATAGATTGCAGTATTCCTTGTAGACCCCATAGTTGCCTCAGATTTGTTGGTTGTGGCACATCAAGGATGGCCTTAACCTTTTCTCGGTCTACTTTGATTCCTCTATGTGATATAATGAATCCAAGGAGCTGTCCAACAATAATTATGAATGCACACTTCTTTGGATTGAGTCTTATCTTGTACTCCTGCATTCGATAAAATATAAGACCCAAAACTTGTAGGTGAGTTTCCCTAAGCATTGATTTGTCTAGTATGTCATTGACATAGTCTTCTATTGTTTTGTGAATTAGATCATGAAAGATCATGGTCATTTCTCTTTGATAAGTTCACCTACATTTTATAGGCCAAATGGCATCACATTCCAGCAGTAAGTTCCCTAGGCACATGTGAATGTTGTCTTGTGTTGGTCCTCTAGTGCAATATTGATTTGGTTATAGCCAAAGAAATTGTCCATGAGTGACAACATTTGGTGCCCTGCTGTCAAGTCAACTATCATGTCAATGTTTGGTAGAGGAAAATCATCCCTATAACAAGCCTTGTTCAAGTCTCTGAAATATGTTCATATACGGATCTAACCATTGTGTTTTGTTACTGACACCAAATTTGATATCCAATCCACATATGGAATTGGTCTTATGAAGCCTGCATTTAAGAGTTTCTTCAATTCTTCTTGACAAGTAAAGCAATGTGCAGATGAATCTTTCTTAATATCTATTTAACAGGTTTTGCGTTTTCTAACAATGGCAGATGATGTAGCACTAGCTCCGGATCCAAACATGGCATGTCTACATAAGACCATGTGAAGTTGACTTGTCTTTCTTTGAAGAAACTAATGAACTGTTCTCTTACCTCAGGCGTAAGAGATTTAGCCAAATAGATATTTTTAGGGTTTATCTCATCCCCTATATTGACTTCCTATATTTCTTTTGCTAGTAATGTTGAATTTTCTTCTATTAAGGGGAGGAGTTGCAACTTTCCATCCTCTGGTGCCTCAGAGATGTTTTCACCTGTAGACACGTTCTTTATTTTTTCTCATTTTTATGGTCAGAAAGTGCCTTTCAATTTTCACTTACTGACTGTTCTTTTTTTCTTTTGCGAATGGAAAGAGGAGCCTCCTCCCCAAAGTATGTTGATTTGTCCAGGTTAAAGGAGAATCCTGCTTTATGGTCTCTTGATGGTATGCCTTCTTGAAGCCCCATGAAGTCTATGATGGCTTCATCATTCTCCAAAATATCTATGTCAGGTTGTCCTTGTTGGTCCCATTCTATCAGTTTGGGGTAGACTAGACAAAGGTCTACATGGGGGGATGACTTTGTTTGGGTGAATGGAATCGCAATGGTTGTTTCAACAAACTCAGAATGGGATGTGGATGCACCACCTAAGGAATTGATATTGATATGTTTATCGATACATGGTTGGTCTTCTATGCTCATTTGGTCAAACATTTCATCAAGGTGTATGGTATTGACGGACAGAGGGGAATAGTTAGGGATGGGAAACTCAAAATTATGGAGGGATAACCACTCGTACTCATGGGAATTGATCATTCTAGAATTCTCATTTGATGTCTCACTTTCTGCACCATCCTGGATAGTCTGATAATGGTTCAATTGGGAATTAGAGGGTTCCACTTCTGATGGCAATAATAACTAGAGTATGCTTTTTATTAAGGTAAAAACAGGTTTTGAAAGGACCCCGAAACCTTTTACAAAAGACTACTAGAGATAAGAATCATAAGCCCATACAATCATAGAAAGCCTACTACGAACAAAAAGCAGGACCCTGACGAACTCCCAAAACCCAAAATAATAACTAGAGTATGTTGCTGATTAGGGTATGTTCCATATTTTTCCCCTAGTTTAATTCTGCAATCTATTTTCGGTCTATGGGTATATCTCAGATGGTTGTATTGGTTCTATTTTGACCATAGACTAGCCTTCTTTTATTTATTTGGTTGGCAGTAAGGACAGTTCCATTAATCCTTGTTTTATTTCCCCCATACGAGTCTTACCATCATAACCATATTTCTCCAGCATAGTGAAGCCAGCTCCATATTGTGACAAAGGTATCTGTTCTTGAGGTGTTTCTTGAGAGTATTTATACAACCAAGTGTTGATGTCCAGATTAAAGGGTTTTTCTTCAGCTATGTCTCCCCATTTGACAAATGTGGTTGGTGGACACTTAAATAACACTGGTTCTAGAGTTTCACGTATTTCCACTGGTCGAGGCATGCCATATGATCTTGGATTTTGAGGCATATTGGTGATGGTAAAAGCTTCCTCATATCTATACTCACCACACCCTTTGTCGTTGATTGATATCTTACCCATCTTTCTTTGTATGTCTTTAGGAACAAAATCAAAGGCAAAAGGAATGCTTGCCTCTTGATTTGAAGGTACTTGATTATCTGCATTGCTTCTTATGGTGTTGCATTATTGGAATGGGTTGGGATCTCCTTCAATGATTATCTTTGCTCCTTGGTATGGGAATTTGATGCATTGGTGATAAGTAGAAGGAACAACTTGCATTTCATGTATCCAAGACCTTCCAAGAAACATGTTATATCCCAAATCAAGGTCTAGGATTTGAAAGGGAGTGTTCTTTATGATTGGCCATATCCTGACCGATGGAATGAGGATACCTTTTGATAATCTTTCATCCTTGTCATATGCTCTAATATTTATCCTCCTGGTGACATCAATGTTAGACTTTGAATAGTCCAAGGTTTTTATCACTTTAAGAGTACATATGTTTAATCCAACCCTGTCATTAATGAGGACTCTAAAGATTGTGTGTTTATGCACTTGGATAAGCATATGCAAGGGGTCATTGTAAAGAGGCTTGTGTTGTGACACATCATGGTCTGTAAATGTAACATACTTGTTAGCAGTGATGTAATTAACCATGGTTTGTAAATTATCTAGAGTTATGTCTCGTGGGACTACTTGATTTTGAAGGGCTTGATCCAGAGCATGCTTATGCTGCAGGAATATGTGCAATAGGTCGAACATGGAGATATGAGTAGGTGTGCACTTTAGGTGACCCACTAGATTGGTTTGTGGATTGGAAGATGTTGTGGGATTAGCTGGTGTAGATGAGGTGAAAGGCATTCCTTGAAAAACAACCTTAGAATGTCATGTTGAGACAATGTATTTGGCATTGGTATCTCTAATAGTAATTGTAGCAACTTGGATATCTAAAGGATTTATGCAATTTATGGCACTATCAGAGTTAGCATAGGTATAGTTAACTTGCTTAGACTATCCACCAGACACGGAGGCTTTCCTTTTATTATGATCATGAAATGTATCATTGAATATAGTGTGATCAGTTGTACCCTTAGATTGGGTATTTGTGACATTAATTATTCCTTGGTCGATTAGATCTTGTATGGCATTTTTCAATCAGTAGCAGTTGGATGTCTTGTGTCCTTTCATTTGATGATACTCACAAAAGTCATTATCATTCCACCACTTGGGTTTCACAACACCATGTTTGTACTCTCTGATTTTTGGTAGAGTAATATTACTAGTTTGAATCAACTTTTTTAGAGATGACTCTATCGACTCTCCTAATGGCGTGTAGTCACGTTTAGGGAAAGAAAACCTTTGTGGGTGTTGTGCATTGGGTTGGTTTTTCGGACACAACTGTTGCTTGAATAGTGGGTTTTTGAATCTAAGTATTTGTCTGTTGAGTGTGCACCATGGGTTTTTGATTCATCATGGGTGCTCCTTGTACTGAAACCTTGGGTTGTGCATAGTTGACTATTTTGACATCAATGACACCATCGTTGGTGACATTTTTGTTCTTATTCCACCATTTCGCCTTATCTATTGCATTCTTGTTGGTGTTTTCTGGGGTAGGATCTGCAAGGATTCCTCCCTTGACCAAGTTTTTCTCACATCAAAATCCTCGCTTTCTAAGTTGCTTGAAATTTGGAGCAATCTGCAGCTCTATTGTGAACAACATAGCTGGGATCAGATTGTTAATGAACATGACTATTAGGTCTTGTTCGGGCACATCATACGTTATTCTATTTGCAGTGTTTCTCCATCATTGTAAGAATTTAAAAAGGGATTCACCATCTTTTTGCTTAATGTTACAGAGGTCCTTGATACTGACCTTGCATTTGATGTTATGATGGAAGTGAGCAATAAATTTTTTGGCCAATTATCCCCAAGTCTGAATGCCATGGAGTAAGTGTGAGAACCATTCCACTGATTGTCTCTAGATTATATGGAAATAGTCGCATTAAGTGGGTTTCATTGTGTGCGACTTCAATGTCATTTGAAAATAATTCCCTGATATGCTCTACATGATTGGTACTGCCTCTCTATTTGTCAAATTTAGGCACCGAGAAGTGTGTGGGAAATGGAGACATGTGCAATTAGTGATCAAATGGTTATGAATACAAGTCCTCTGCTATGTAAGACTTGGTTTGTCCCTGATTTGTATGTCCAACACTGGCGTTTGTAGATTCTGCACTTGTTGTATCAACATGTCTGTTGGAGATTGAGGAAAATTCTCGGCATTGAATCTCTATGTCATGGTAGGTATAAGGCTTTGCCTTTGTGTTCCTTGTATTGGGACATATGATCTCCTAGGGACTTGGTATTGATTTTCTAGTGTGTGATTTTGATATTGGAGAATATGATTGGTCCAAGATTGTTGTTTATGTTTTTGTTGGGATTCCTGTTGGAATAAAGGTGTAGCCTTTGGAGGATGTTGATTTAATGTCAAACCCACAGAGATTGATCTATGTGGGAGTGAAGTATTAAGTCTAAAGCTAGTAGGGATAGACTGCAGTGTTTGAGTATCTGCAAATGAGTTATTGTTCATTTGGGGAATTGATGACATACCTTGAGTGTTGGATGTAAAAGGCCATGAGGTCGATGATTGAGATAAACTGGTAAATAGGGGTGCAGTTAGTTGGGAGCCCATCATGTTTTGTGTGGATGATGTACTATCTTGATTGGTCAAGCTAGTTTGGTTTGACATAGTCTGTGTTGATGTCATGGTTGTTGATGATGGAAGAGACAAGACTTGAGACACTATAGGATCCATTTGAGAGTTTTGAGTTGTTCTTTTTCCTTCTAGTGGATTTTCAAGCCATATCATTGACACATTGAATTCAATGGGGAGCTTGACTCCCTTTTTTATCAACATGGCTAGAAATCTTTTAGGTATTATTTTCACTACAACATCAACTACTTGCGTAGAATAAGCATATTTCTCTATTTCTTCAAGATCTTCCTATGTGACATCTTGAAATATAGTTGGTCTATGAGAACTTTGAGGAATAGTATGCATATTCTCAATGTAGAGAGCGGGATCAGTATTTTTAAATGGGTAGTCCTCTTTCTCTTTTTCCTACAGGGGGAATTGGTTAATGTAGGATTCATCTAGTTGGGTTCTAGCCTTTGACCTAATATAAGATCCTCCATAGGGTGTGAAATACATTTTGTTATTCAGGTTTTGAACTAAAATGAGTGATATAAAGAAAACAAAAAGGGATAACCTCTCGAGGAGAGTCTTAGTACCTATTTTGACGAGGGTAATTCTAGGAACAAATTTTGACTTCTCTTGATCTCAGAGATTGGTGATGTAATATATTGATTTTGACTCTTGCCTTAGATGAGACAAAGTCACTGATAAAGATTGATGAAGCTGAGATAATGGGATCAAGATAATCTAATCTGAACTTTTGAACTATCAATAGTAAATAATAGTCGAACTATCAAAGAGGGATGATCCTAGATGTTTTGATATTCACACATATTCTTTGTTATTTCCTGAGATGTTTACACTGACCTTTCACATGAAATGGAGAATATTTTCCAAGGTTTCAAACTGATAAAAATGTAGAGTGTTGAGAGAGGAATCCAAATTTGTTGATAGAATAAATGCACAGGTCTATAGGTTGATTGCGGCAAAATTCCATCGATTGCGGAAAAATGCAGAGTCAATTGTGGTAAACTTACAATGATTGCAGCAATAAAATGATCAATTACGGCAATAAAAAGATCGATTGTGGTAAATTGTCGTCAATTGCGGGAAAGTGCGATAATATTGAAAAATGATTGCAGTTTGGGAATCTATCTGATAAAATGATCTCTTTGGGATAGTGATTTGATTCTGGAATAGATTTTGGTTGACACCCTATACTTCGAACACATTTGAATCATTTTGACAGTGTGAGATGTAGGTTTTGTATTTTGAGAACTGATCACACAAGCAATCATAGTAGACATAGAATTTTGAAGATCCAAGAATAAAAAGTGTATGTTCTACAACTTTTCCAAGTTGAAATGTTTTCACGTAGTCAAAACAAAGACAATCAGATTAATCTATGATCAATTATCTTTAAGGTGCAATATTATAGGCCCAATGCTTTTGATGTTCGTTAGCTCACACAACAATTGTCAAGATACTAGGACATGAAGATCCACGACATAGGTGCCCATGTTTTTGCCTTTGCCAAATATTGTTGTCATGCTAATGAAGATCTCTTTTATCAACACAATATCATGTAACACATATGTTGGGAATCTTTGGGGAAAATTTAGCGACCCCTTGTATTATAATAAGATACTTGTTTAGAGGTAAAATGGGTAGGTCTCTAATTAATGGATTGTAGTAAGGTCCATGGAGTCTATCCATTTGGTTTGTATGTGTGTGACTCACTTAAGATCCTAGTTGACCATGCTGGCTACTTAGGGATACTTTACCCAATCCAGGCTATCATCAACATGTCTTGCCCGAGCTTGGATAGATATAAGATAGAGCTTTGGACCATGTCTTGTTTATATACTGATCAGAAGGATTACTGGTTTAAGGTCATCCTCTGAGGAAGAAGCGCTTTCCCCATATATGCCTCTCTAAAAAAGTATAATGGTTGTTAATCTAACAGATTGTGCAAGTGCACCAAAGACTCAAGATACAAGGTTAATCGATTAAGCACCAAACTATCAAGTGTGAACTGGGCTAATTATCCATACATGCATGCGAGTTCAATTTTAAGCCCAAACCAAATGAAGATTACTTGTTTAATTTTAGATTGACCAAATTCAAAGATTCATTATCTTGTTTAATTGTTAACCACCATGTAAATTTTAAGCACCAAATCAAAAAAGTGAGTTTGTGATGTTTTGCATACACTTTTCTTTTTAAGCACCAAAAAGAGAAATGAGTTGATTTTAGTTTTCTTTGTTAAAACTGTTTCCATGCCACAAGCTATCAAGAAGCTATTAGTACTAAAAACTCCTAACAATCAAAATGAATAATATTCTGAAACACCTGGATTATTAAGACCGTTAAGGCTAATGGTAAATTTGTATTTGGCTTCAAAACGCTTGAGATAATGATCTTTAGCTACGATTGCCAAGATTACCTTTCATTGCATGCGGTAATGAGCGGTTCTTATTATGGCTGCTCTTAGTGATCTAGAACCTAGGGTGCATCTGATTATCCTTTTTCTATATGTCATTTTCTCATTCCTGCACAAAAACTGAGAGAAAAAATCAGATCTGATTAATAAAATGATAAAATAGAGCAATTACAAAATTATTCCTTCAGATGCAAAATTATTTTCTTAGATGCGAAATTCTCCAAGCGATTGTGGTAAACTACTATCAAGTGCGAAATTGTTTTGTAGATTGTGGTAATGTGCTGGCGATTGCGAAATTCCTTTGGTGATTATGAAATATATCTGTCAATTGCAGCAAACTACCTGAACCAAAGAATAAAAACTATAGAAATTGATTATGAAATTATAGAGATCTATTGTGGTAATAAACTAGTCAATTGCGGAAAACTTTCGTCAATTGCGACAAACTTCCGTCAATTGCGAAATTACAATATTTATCAAAAAAAAAAAAAAACGAAATTGCGGTCGTACGACCGTGACTAGGAAATTTTGATTGTCTACTTCAAGTGATTATAGGGCTATTTGATTCACGTCGGGTTCACCAAAATGTGTAGATCCAATCCTGTTCCACTCAATAACGAGGGTTAGTAGCACTGATTTGCAATGGGGGAAAAGAAATCAAAACTACTAAGAATGAATCTATGGACAATAAAATAACAAGCAATCAAAGAGAAAAACAAATGAATGCAAACCACGATGCTTGAGGCTTCTATTGCTTCTCTCTACTCCTTATGAGATGTTGGATGAATGGTGCTTAGGATTGGTATTGACAACGCCTGTGATGGGAGTGTTGAGAAAACAATATTGATATGATCACAAGAATGCTTAATGCTTTGCAAGAATTCTGTAGAGTAATTGTGCACAAAGCTTGAAATCCTAGATCTTTCAAGTGGTTGAGAAGGGTTGATTATATAGAATATGGAAAATGATTTGGACGGATGAGATCGATCCCAGAAATTGGAGTATGAATGGTTGAGATCAAAAGGAACTGGAGAAGCAATCAGTTAACTCCGCCTCTTCCACTTGGAGAGAAGAGGGGATGCTTTAGTTAACTGAGGAGCAACCAGTAAACTCCACCTCTTCAACTTGGAGAGAAGAGGGAATGTTTAGTTAACTAAAAAGCAACTAGTAAACTCCACCTCTTCAACTTGGAGAGAAGAGGGGATGTTTAGTTAACTGAAAAGTTGATCAAGAGTTACCTTTTTGAACTAGAGAGGATTTATTTGAATATTTATTTGATTTTTGAAATTAAAGTATTCAAACATCAGATAATTGAAATGCTTTTTGTTTTAAATAGAATTTTTGAGTGAAATTGAATTAATTTAATTAGAAGAATAAATTAATAAGTTTAAATATTTTAAATTTAAACTTTAGAAAAATAAATTTTAATTAATTAATAAATAAAGATTAATTAATTAAGGTTAATTAATTAAATAAAATTAATTATTTAATTAATTTTGAGGATATGACTAAATGATTTGGGGAATGGATTTCAGAAGAAATAGATGATCAATTAATGATTAAAAACCCATTAATTAATAGATAAAAATTAGTGTTTTAATGTAAGGTCACGACTATGTCCATTTTAGGGTGTTTATAGTTACAATTGTGGAGAAGAAGGACATAGATTATTTGAGTGTACACATGTAAGCAAGAAAGCCAGTAGTAGCATAAATGCATTGGTGCAAGAAGATTCACCGAATGAACCTAAAAAGTAAGGAAACTTGATGGCCATAAGAATATTGTGGAGTGAAAATAAGGAAGATCTAGTGAGGAAAAGTTTGTTCAAGAACAGATGCAGAGTTGCAAACCAAGTTTGGCAAGTGATTGTTGATAGTGGGAGTTCAAAGAATTTGACATCTAAGGAAATGGTTACAAAATTTCAGTTGGAAGGAATGAAACATCCGAAGTCCTATAAAATTTCATGGGTCAAGGATTATCATACACTCATGGTAAGTGAACACTGTTTTGTGAATCTGAAAATTAGAAATTATTATGATAAGGTGTTGTGTGATATCATGCCTATGGATTGTTTTCATATGTTGTTGGGTAGACCTTGGAAATTGATGAACTATAACTGATTGAATGTTTGAAGACATCAAGTTGATGATCATCAAGCTACAGAAAGTTAATACAAGACATTAAATTAGTTAATGTATTGTATTGTCATTGATGTCAACTTGATATAATCTGATTGGTTATATACATAGTGTCAAAGAATTCAAAGAAATAGAAATATAAAGGTTATGCTATCAGTAATTCATAAAAGTTTAGTATGCACTAAGTGACAACAAACATCGACGATCAATGCACCCCGACAAATAGAGAACCCTGAGAGGAAAGTCCTAGTGAAACCTGAGCAAGAAACCCGAGCAAGCATTATCAATGAGAAGAACCATAGTGCTACCCAAAAGATAGACAACCCTAACCGATAGACATGCCTGAGGGCAATAGAAGTCAAGACTGAAGCTAACAAGGAGTGAAAACACCGAAAAGAACTGAAGTTCAGAAATGACAAAAGACTTAGCTAGAAAGAGCTAAATATGGAGTTAAATGGTTGTTAACATTGTTTTCGTCGACAAGTGAAAAGCCAGAGATAAGTGAGAGTTTTAAAAATATTTTATTCTAGTTGTCTAAGAGAAATCTTAAAACACCAAAAAGAACTGAAGTTCAAAAATGACAAAAGACTTAGCTAGAAAGAGCTAAATATGGAGTTAACTAGTTGTTAACATTGTTTGCATCGACAAGTGAAAAGCCATAGATAAGTGAGAGTTTTAAAACTATTTTATTCTAGTTGTCTAAGAGAAATCTACGGGATAAAACTGAAGTAAATCTTTAAAGCAAGAAAGGCGAGAATTTCGGATCATGCCAAGAACAAGAAAGTTAGGGACTTAGAAATGGTGAATTTATGTCTATAAAGAGACAAGATAATTCATTATGAATTAGGGATGAATAGAGATGAGGATGCTGAAGAGAATACTAGTAAAGAATGAGTTCTTACAGTCTTAATCAATCAAGCTAAAGAATAGAGCTAAAGATTTCCGCGGACACCGAGCAACACAGAAGCACAGTATCACCGAGAAAGAAGAAGTGGAGCAAAGGTATTGAAAGGAAACATTGATCAAAAAGCTATTATGAGCTTATAATAGATCTAAACATCTACAAGATTAATTTTTTTATATGAACAGATTCATATACTATTTCAGTTTAACCATTGATTCAAAAAGTCTCTTAACCGAGAAGGATCTAACAATCCTTTATATATTGAGATACATCCCAAGGAGTATCAAAAGGTTAATTCATGAAGATAGCATAGTGAAATGCCAGATATCAAGTGATTAACTATTACTGATAAATCCTCTAACAAGGTCACACTTAACAATGTGTTTATTACCTTTAACAGGGTTGGCTCTTCACCGAGCTCACTTCAGAAGAGTGAAAATTTTGGGTTACTGGTCCCAAGTGGTTTTTCCCTTAAAAGGGTTTCCAAGTTAAAAATGCATGTGTCAAATGTGTTTATGAGTCATTGCTTTGATGTTTAGCTTTACACATTACTAAAACACAATTGATCAGTATACACTAAGTTATTTATTGTATTTTGATAAATAATAGACTGCTAATCGGTAAAGATAAAGAATAAGGTTTAATAGTGAACTCCTAGCAGTAGTTATTTGAGAAGATAATTTAAAGGCATACATCTTGTAGGACTGGAGATAACTAGAGGCTTATAATTGTGGTAATAATTTTTTGGGTTAATTTATTGGAATATTTTTTAGGCCAATGATTCACCCCCCTCCCCCTCAGTTATTCTAACAATTGGTATCAGAGATTGTGTTTAAAAGGAAGGTTTCAAGACCTAAGAAAAATATCACAAGATGAGAAAATGGGGTGTGCCTAAGTTGAACAAGGACAACTTTGCATCATGGCAAAGCAAGATTAGACTCCACCTATCAGGTATTGGAAATGATGTTACTAAATACTTTGATACTGAATATGTGTTGCCTACAGGACCTCACACACTTGAGAAATTAAGAGAAAATCATGAGCACAATTATATGATGATAGAACTTGCTTCCTCACTCTCCGGTGTTGAATTTGAAGATGTCAAAACTTGCACCTCTGCAAAGCAAATGTGGGACAAATTGAAGCTAGTACATGGAGGAGATGCTAATGTACTAAGAGCTAAGGCAGAAAGCCTAAGAGATAAATTTGATGACCTAAGAATGAGAGAAGGAGAAAATATCACTCAGTACAACTATAGTATAAAAGAGGTATTCAATGCTATCCGAGGAGTTGGAGGTGTACTTGAAGAAGAAATAGTGGTAAGTAAAATCCTAAGAACCTTATTGCTTGTTTATGCTATTAGAGTATCTATTATACAAGAAATGAGAGCAGTAGAAAATAATAATGTCACTCTAGATAGTTTGGTTGGAAGACTTATTTTGTTTGAGATGAATAACTTTGATAATATTGTCTTACCATCTATTGAGTCTATGTTCAAATATTCTTTGAAAATAAGTAAGTCAAGTCATAAACACACTATGAGAAATGATAGTGAAAGTGATAGTGATGACCAAGATCCTGATGAGATTGAAGCACTTATGGCTAGAAGATTGTAGAGAGGCAGAGTTAGATATAAAGGTAAATTACCACTTGTATATTTTAATTGTAAAGAGATTGGACACCTTGCTGCTAGATGTCCTAACAAAAGAAAAGATGATAGAAGTAGTGGCAGATCATATGAAAAGAAGTTTGATAGAAGTGACAATAAATATTACCAAAGCAACCGATAATCTAGCATAAGAGATACCCGAGACTACAAAGACAAAGGGAAGAAAGCTTGTTACCTTGCTGAGAACAAAGCTGGAGATACTGACACCGAATCTAATGAGGACATTGAGATGGTATTTGTGGCCATGAAGGATGATTCAGACAAAGAGGAAAGGTATGTTGAGACTACACTCATATCTAAGGTTAGTAAGAATGATGTCCATATTATAAATAGTGGTTGCACTTACCACATGACCGGTGATAAAGAAAAGTTTGAAACTTTTGAGTATTACAATGGTGGATCAGTAAGAATGGGTAATGACTCACCTTGTCTAGTTGAAGGTAAAGGAACCATAATGTTGAATAACCTGATCAAATTTGAAAATTCATACTGGGTAAAAGGACTTAACTATAATCTATCAAGTGTTTCACAACTAAATAATATAGGTCACCAAGTAGCATTTGAGAACAAAAAGCCAAAGATCTTTAATGAATCAGGAAGCTTGATCAAAACTGGTGAACAGACAAAAGATAACCTATTCTATCTTGATGACATAAACACCACTTGTTTAATGGCTAGAAATGAAGACATATGGTTGTGCCATAAAAGATTATGTCATGTGATTTTTGACAACATGATTAAGATAAGCAATAAAAGGAAAGTAAGAAGCTTACAAAGCATGTCAAAGCTCGAGCATATCATGTGTAAGGATTGTCAAAAAGGTAAAATGAAAAAGTCTAGTTTCAAGAGAAAAAAACTCATTCATCTAATGCTATTCTAGAATTAGTACATACTGATCTATGTGGACCAATGAGGACAAAGAGATACTATGGTGATATATATTTCATTCTCTTTGTTGATGATTATTCTAGAATGATGACAGTTATGTTCTTAAAAGAAAAATCAGAAGCATTCAAGATGTTTAAATGGTATAAAGCTATTGTAAAAAACAAAGTGGTAAGGAACTAAAATGCTTAAGATCAAATAGAGGAGAAGAATTTGTTTCTGATGAATTCACTAACTTTTGCAATGAGCATGGAATTAAAAGACAAGTTTCTGCACCAAGAACACCACGGCAAAATGGGATTGCTGAAAGAAGAAACAAATCCATTGTTGATTGTGAAAGAACACTGTTGATAGAGAAAAGAATCACTCAAACATTCTAGAGGGAAGTTGTTAGTATTGTTGTCTACACATTGAACGGAGTACAATTAAAGAAAGACACCAAAAAGACACCCTATGAGCTAGGTATGGATACACACACAATGTAAGTTACTTTAGAATCTTTGGAAGTCAATGTTATATTTTGAAAGATGATAGAAATGGAAAGATTGACTCCAAAAGTGAAGAAGGAATCTTTCTAGGGTATTCCACCAAGAGCAAGGCTTATAAATGTCTTAGCAAGTCCTCTAACAAAATCATTAAAAGTACAAATGTCAGAATAGATGAAAATGCAGAGAAAAATGATGGGGAAAGCATAAAAGAACTAGAAAACTACAACAGGTTTGTTTATAATGAAGAACCTGACACTCTTCACAAGAAATATTTTATTGCTCCCGAGCAATAGAACATTGCACCCGAGCATCAAGCTGCAAACACCAAAAAATCAAGAAAATGCTCAAAATGATGTTCTGAGCGATGTAGATCAGAATGAAGGTCAATATGATGATCATAATGATGAACAAAGAGCTAAACCAATACTTTCCAAGTATGTTAGAAGATATCATCCACATAATCAAATCATAGGAGACAAAAAGGCTGGAATGAGAATAAGAAGTAATTCACTGAACACTAGATGTTTAATTTGTGACTTTGAGACTAAATCTGTTAATATTGCACTTGAGAATGAAGAATGGGTTAGTTCTATGAGTGAAGAGATAGGACAGATTGATAAGAACAGAACATGGACACTAGTACCTAGACCAAATGACAAGAATATCATTGGTACCAAATGGATATTCAGAAACAAGTTGAATGAGAATGGAGAAGTCACAAGAAAGAAAGAAATATTAATATGCAAGGGGTATGCACAAGAAGAAGGTATTGACTATGAAGAAACATTTTCACCCATTTCTAGACTAGAAGGAGTAAGAATTCTTCTTGCTTATGCTGCATTCAAAGGATTCAAGGTATACTAAATGAAGAAGAGGTATACATTGAACAACCAGAAGGGTTTGTTGATCCTGACAAGAGAAACATGGTTTGTAGACTACACAAAGACTTGTATGGATTGAAACAAGCACCTAGAGCCTGGTATGAAAGACTTCACTCCTATCTCATAAGCATTGGATTTGTAAGAACAAGTGAAAGCAACAATCTGTATTTAAAAAAAGATACTGATGATAACATTTTGATTGCTAAAATATTTGTTGATGATATCATATTTAGGGGTAATGATATACTATGTAAATCCTTTGCTAATGAAATGAGCAAAGAGTTTGAGATGTCAATGTTTGGGGAGATCAAATTATTTCTTGGTCTATAGATTCTTCAATAGGATGCAAGCATATATACCATACAATCCAAATACATCAAGGAAGTGTTGAAGATATTCAAGATGGAAGATTCCAAACCAGTCGGAACACCTATGGAAACCAGATGTAAGCTAACAAAGGAAGATAAGTCAAACGAGGTAAATTAGACCTTTTATAGATCAATGATTGGCAAACTAATGTATGTTTTTCATACTAAATCAGATATAACACATGAAGTTGGAATAGTTGCAAGATTCTCTGCTAATCCCAAAGAATCACACATGACTATTGTCAAAAGAATTTTGAGATGTCTAAAGAACACCGAGGACTATGGCTTATATAAAAGAGAAGGAAAATTTGAGCTTCAAGTCTATACAGATGTTGATTGGGCTAGAAAATTAGATGAAAGAAAGAGCACAACTGGAGGAGCATTCTTCATGGGTGACAGACTTGTCACATGGATAAGAAACAAGCAAGGATGCATCTCACAATCTACTGCAGAAGTAGAATATGTGGTTGTTGCTGCAAATTTCTCTAACATTGCATGGATCAAACAATTACTAGAAGGTATGAATATGAAAATTCTTGAACCAGTGATTATCTATTGTGATAATACTAGTGCAATAAAAATTTCTAAGAATCTAGTCATGCATGCTAAGAAAAAACATATTGCTATCAAGTATCATTACTTAAGAGAACAAGTGCAAGAGAAAGAGGTGATACTAGAATATGTTCAATCCAAGGAACAATTAGCTGACATATTCACAAAGCCATTGCCTAAAGATACATTTGAGTACCTAAGAAAAAGACTAGGGGTCTGACCCTTGTCTATTGGTTAGTAAGCTGACTAGGAGGTTGCATCAGGCTACACAAAATCATAAGATCATTCATATTGATGCAAGGAAAGAGATGGACTGCAAAAGATACATCAGTACACAGAAAGGTACGTATCTGCATCGAACACCAGAGTCATTATATTGCTGATGGATAGGGAAATTCAAGGAGTATATTATCAAAAGGAGAAAGGATATACTTTGGCATTGTTGTCAAAGGGAGAGATGACTTGAGATAGCTTGAGAGAGATGTAACTTGTAAGGGAGAGAATATCCAAAGGGAGAGATTACATATGAAATATCCATCATGACTATCAAAAGGAAGAGAAGTATCCTGAGGGAGAGATGACTTAATTGTTGTCAAAAGAAAAAGAGATGATCAAGGAGAGGAACAGTCAAAGGGAAAGACAAAATAAAAGAAGAGATTCTACAACACAGGGAGAGACAGAATCAAAATCTACTACATCTATCTACTGAAGGGAAGGAAGATTGAAGAAATAACTCTGCAAGAAACAAATATAAGCTATATGAGCTTACCGGGAGTCAGACATTTGTATTGGTTATAGAACAATAAAATTGGTAGATTGATGAACTACAACTGATACCCGAGCAAGAAACCTGAGATAGCATTGCCAACAAGCAAAACCATAGTGTTACCCGATGGACAGACAACCCCGATAGATAGACAACCCTGATGGATAGAGATGCCCGAGGACAACAGAAGTCAAGACAGAAGCTAACAAGGAGTTAAAACACCGAAAAGAACTGAAGTTCAGAAATGACAAAAGACTTAGCTGGAAAGAGCTAAATATGGAGTTAACTAGTTGTTAACATTGTTTTCATTGACAAGTGAAAAGCCAGAGATAAGTGAGAGTTTTAAAATTGCTTTATTCCAGTTGTCTAAGAGAAATCTACAAGATAAAATTAAAGTAAATCTTTAAAGAAAGAAAGGCAAGAATTGTGGATCACGCCATGAATAAGAAAGTCAAGGACTTAGAAACAGTGAATTTATGTCTATAAAGAGACAAGCTAATTCATTATGAATTAGGGGTGAATAGAGAAGAGGATTCTAAAGAGAATACTAGTGAAGAATGACTTCATACAGTCTTGATCAATCAAGCTAAAGAACAGAGCTAAAGATTTTTGCGGACACCGAGCAATAGAGAAGCACAACATCACCGAGCAGAAAGAAGTGGAGAAAAGGTATTGAAAGGAAACATTGATCAGAAAGGTATTATGAGATTATAATAGATATAAACATCTGCAAAATCAAGTTCTTTATATGAATAGATCATATAATTTTTCACTTTAACCATTGATTCAGAAAGTCTCTTAACCAAGCAGGATCTAACAATCCTTTATATATTGAGATACATCCCAAGGAGTATCAAAAGGTTAATTTATGAAGATAGCATAGTGAAATGCCAGATATCAAGTGACTATATGTTAGTGATAAATCCTCTAACAAGGTCGTACTTAACAGTGGGCTTGTAACCTTTAACAGGGTTGTCTCTTCACCAAGCTCACTTCAGAAGAGTGAAAATTTTGGGTTACCGGTCCCAAGTGGTTTTTTCCTTAACAAGGTTTCCACGTTAAAAATCCATGTGTTTATGAGTCATTGCTTTGATGTTTTTCTTTGCATTTTACTAAAATAGGATTGATTGGTATAAAATAAGTTATTTACTATATTTCGATAAATGATAGATTGCTAATCGGTAAAGATAAAGAATAAGGCTTAATAGTGAACTCTGAGCAGTAGTTATTTGAGAAGATAATCTAAAGGCATACATCTTGTAGGACTGAAGATAACTAGAGGATTATAATTGTGCTAATAAGTTTTTGGGTTAATTTATTGGAATATTTTTGAGGCCACTGATTCACCCNTCCCCCCCCCCCCCCCCCCCCCCTCTCTCAATTTTTCTAACATGCAATATGATATACATGCTATACTTAATGGGAGATTGAACAAATATACTATTTGGGATTATGGAAAGAGACAAATATTGCTACCTTTGGTTGAAGAATCTGTTAGTGAGATATGTACATCTGTGAAATTTTATTTGATGAAAGGTAGACAGTTTGTTAAGGATCTAAAGAGAAATTATATTTGTTATGCTTTTATTCCTTACAACCAGAGTGAGGAAATAGAAGATAAAGTTCCTGCAGAAGTTAAGGAGTTGCTCACCGAGTACAAAGAAATTATTATAGATAATGTACGTGATGGTTTACCACTGATGAGAGATATTAGTCATTGTATGGATCTGATTCTCAAATCTAGTTTTCCAAATAAGACACCACACTGATTGATACCGACCGAGAATGGGGAACTCAACTAACAAGTTCATGAGTTGTTGTAGAAAGGTTTGATCAGAGAGAGTTTGAGTCCATGTGTAGTACTAGCTATGTTAGCACCTAAGAAGAATGGATAATGGTGAATGTGTACTAATTCAAGAGCTATTAACAAGATCATAGTTAAGTATCAGTTACCTATACCAAGAAGGGATGACATAATAGATTGTTTGAGTGGAGCAAAATACTTTACCAAGATTGATCTGAAGAGTGGATATCATCATATCAGAATAAGATAAGGTGATGAATGGAAGACTGCTTTCAAGACAAAGGAAGGTTTGTATGAGTGGTTGGTTATGCGTTTTGGTTTAACTAATGAATTGAGTACTTTTATGAGGTTGATGAATGAGGTTTTGAAGAAATTATTGGATAAATTTGTGATTGTATATTTGGATAACAATCTGATATCCAGTAAGACCAGAGAAGAACATTTGTTGCACATTAGACAGTTATTACAGAGATTGAAAGAGCGAAAGTTGCTAATTAATTTGAAAAAGTGTTCCTTCATGAAATAAGAAATTTTTATTTGGGATTTGTGATTTCAGTGGATAGTTTGAAGATGGATCCTGAGAAGGTTGAAGCTATACTTGATTGGCATACAACAAAAAATGTCATTGTGGTAAGATCATTTTATGGATTAACAAGTTTTCACCGAAATTTTATTAGAAATTTCAGTTCTATTTGTAATGCTATGACTGAGACAATGAGAGGAGACAAGAGAGAGTTCAAGTGGACTCATGGAGTTGATAAGGGTTTTGAGACTTTGAAGCAAAAGTTGTTGAATTACTTGTGTTAGCCTTACTTGATTTCAATAAGGTATTTCAAGTTGAGTGTGATTAAAGTGGTAGTGCAATAGGAGATGTGTTGACTCAAGAAGCTAAACCTGTTGCTTTCTTTAGTGAGAAGTTGAATGACACAAAAATGAAATATTATGTATATGATAAAGAATTTGTTGCATGACTTTTATGACTGGCTTCGCCAACAATGATAAGTTGTCATCGGGTACCGGGGTACCGGCCAAATTTTCTGGAAGAGGTTTACCGAAGAATGAATTCTCCTAGCCTCCAAGCACCTGGTAGTCGGGTCTCGATGGTGTGGAGGAGCTAAGTTCAGCAGGTGACTATTGTTTGAGGGGATAGCTATTGTTTACTCATCTTCTCAAGGATTTCAAAAGAGATGGGGTTTCTTGCAAGCATTTGGATTATCCAAGAAAACTCAAAAGATAAATCAAGGTTAGACACATATATTTCTACCTATAGTTATGCAATATATATTCAGACATCAAACAATGCTCCAATGCAAGAAAACTACACTAAATACCGAATACATAACAAACCTGTGATTTGCATGCATTCAATAGCAAGGGGAGATAACATCATTAATCTAAGCTAAAACATAGGAGCAAAGGACATAAGAAAACATACTGCACAAAAGATGTTTGATAACTTCAGAGACCAGAACAACACAACACATGGTCATAAGATGTTCCTCTCTCTTTCATTATCTTGAAAATGTTCCAGCATCACTAGCGAGTACATTCATGGCTCCAAGGGAGCATTCTAAGCTACTGAGAACAACTGAGCATTGAGCTCTTGAGAACAACTAAAAGTAAAATGCTATGAACTTGGAAATACTATGCTTCTATTACTGCTGGATTGCAAAATCATCAATTTTGCTAACCCTTGTTATGGCGTCAGACTTCTTATTTATACACAAATTTGACCTAAAACTTTACCTAATCTACCTATACACTTGCCAAATATAATACATTACCTGTGGCTGGTACTACCTACACCACTTACAATCACCTCAAGATGTACAGAGGTCTGAAAAGATAGAAGAAGAAGATAGAGGAGAAATCTAGAAGAATTGGGCTGGAGAAGAGAGCCAAGGTACTTATGGAAGAAATTTGCTTGTCACAGTAACCTAGGCTACATGCCTCATAAATGAAAATTGTGGCTCCTTGTCTTCGATGTGTACCAGGTAGTAAATGCAGGAGTGGTGCCTTGAGGGAATCATATGTAAGAACCATCCCCCCACCTAACATGTTCTTATTTGGATCACTTACATTCTGACCCTTATTAACTACTTGACAGTGATTGGCCAGCTCTGGGGATCCTTGACGCAGATCATTGTGAGTGAATACAAAACTTGGACCTGGAATTCCAGAGTCTGGGAGCTTACGCTCAGTGAATAACTAATTTGCAAAACTTTGCCCTGCTAGCGGAAATCTCTGGAGAACGGAGGACTTTATTACCTTATACTCTTTTGAATGCCTCCAAGATCTAGAGGATTCCATCTTCATCTATCTTTTTAATACAATTTTGGTATTCTTTGGCTGCCTCCAATTGTTTGCCCACATCCTGGGCATGCTCTTTAAACTCTACCCCCACCTTTGCTGCATTGTGGGCCCGAAGCATCAAGCGGGAGAGACGCGACATCTTTGTTGCATCAAAATCTCTGGGAGTCCAGAATCATGACTCAATTATTTCATCAAATTTTCTCACAACAAAATCAACCAGAGCGCATGTCTCGATGCTGAAGGGATCGACTGTCGAAACCCTTGTAACAAATGTCGCATATAAATTCAAAGAATTTACAATTGTTGGGACTTTACCCTTTAAGGCCACTAACAGTTGCTAACTTGTCTTTATTTTGAGACCAAGTCTAGAGTATTAGACCTGGAAGAACCCAAAATGTTCTTCTCCCAAAATTCTCATTTTTGTGATGATATCTTCTCTGATGTTCATTATTTCTTCTAATTCACTTATCTATTCTTCGTATTTTTTAATCTCTCCCTCCCACTGGGAAATGACATCATTCACCAGGCCCAAGATGGTGTTGTCATGGTGGAGGTCTGAGAGTGTGGCTCTCAAGAAGCGCCTTACAGATCCCACCTGCTCCACCACCCAATCATCTACAGCTTGTGCTTTCTTTTTCATTGTTCTCAGCGCGTTTATATCACGCTGTGGGAGCAGTGTTTCAGAGGTAGAATCCTCAAGAGGGATTGTAGCTAGAGGCTGTATCAACTCTGTAAGAAGCCCAAGGAGATTGGTATTTGCTTATTTTGCCTCCTTTAGTTTCTAGGCTTGTTTATCATACCGAGCCTCGATCGCCTGGCTAGCCTCTTTTAACAAGTTCAATTCTCCCTGTTTGACTCTCCTCCCCAGAGGAACTTTTGTGATTGTATATTCTTCGTCTCTTACTCCTGTCACTTCTACATCTAGGGGAGGTGTCACTACTACTACAATGGTACTTCCTCCTGGACTGATCCGAAGGGTATGGAGGGTCCGAGCCTTCTTGGGCTTCTGAGCCTCTTGGTTTTGGGCCATCATTTCGGCCAGAGAGAGGGGAGCTCTCGCTGCTGCCGGGGCCTTCCTTTTTCTTGACCCTACCAGCCATTGTGGTGGTGGGGGTGGTCTTATGGATAGGTCCTAGATACTGGGGTTTTCCTTGGGGGTTGGCCACACTTATTCAACATCTATAGTCTTTATGGACTCCTTTTCTCCACTCTTGGGATTCCCTGTTTCTCCCATCTTAGTGGAATTTTCATCTGTAGTGTCAAAGACCCCGCCTTCCCCGACACTTGTGGCATCGACATCCATGTTTTTGGGGTTCTCTACCATGTCCTTCTATTGCTAAATTTCTTCGACGTTATCTTCCAAGACATTCTCCTTTGAGGGCACATTTCCTGGAGGGGGAGAAGGTGTCTGGCCTAGATCTGATAGTTGTGCTACGAAGACCACCTTGCCAAATGTCACATTCTAGGGTAGCAGATCACCAAGAGTAACTAGAGGCATTTGGAGCATGATGATTGGGGGTACAATTGCTCCTCAAGGTCTGGTTTCCCAAGCCATTGTCAGCTGCTCATCTCTTGCTTGCCTCTCTTTTGTCTAGGTCCCCGAGACCGGTGTTTCTTCAATACTTGGTATATTTACCAACTCTTTATCTTGCTCTTGCTCTTTCTCCCAGGCTTCTTCTTCCAAGGAAATCTCTTTTTCTTTCCTTTCTCCCTCCTCGGGGATATTTTTTGCCTCTTGTGCAACGATCTCTTCTACTACCCGCTCTACATCTTCCTGCAGATTTACTAGATCATTGATCAGGAAGATGTCGTCAAAATTTTCATGGGGAGGGGAAGCCTTTGGCCGATCTTCTACTTTGGGGGAGGATGGAATAAGCTCCACAAGAATGTTTCCCAATTTCCCAGGGCTTACATCTGTGCTTGGTGGAGGGTTATCTTCCCTTGGCTTCTTTCTCTTGGTCTACAGTAGGACCCCAATGTCCAAAATAGCTGCACTCTCCTCCTCTATTTTTACCACCTGGCTCATTAGTGTTGCAAATGATGGTGATCCTGAAGGGAGGGCAAATCCCACCAGAGTAACTGCGAGACCAAGAGAAATTCAGGCGCTCATTGTTTCACTCAACTACCGAGACGCCTCAAGCTGAGTGTGAAGTTGTTCCATGATAGGGGGTGGAACTAAGGACGGGGTTGGGGTGCTCTCCTTTGCTTTCCCCTTATCTTTTCTTTGTCTGACCTCTCCAGAGGCCAAAGTATACCCCCGCAAAATTGGACCCTGGCGGGTACTTTTCTTGCATACTTGTGCAAAATATTCATGACTACGCTGCACGATGCCTTGGGTGACATCCTTAATTATCAAAATTTATGGGGTGTATCAATCCACTAGAGGGAGATCCAACTTATCAATCCCCTATAACTTGTATGACGGGTCCTCCAAGGGCCCTCTATCTAAAAATTCCTTTGGAAAGGTCTGAATGTCGAGGTGCTTAATCATCCCTTTTGTCATTCTTTCATACTTTTGGCCCTAGACATCGAAATCATCTTGGCAATCTGCCCAAAAATTGTCCAAGTGAGGCTTGTGGGGTGTTGACACCCGGGGTAATGTTGTGCTTATTTTTCCGAGTGGGTTAATATTTTTCCTCGCTAGGTAGAACTCGGCCAGCCCTAGACTTTTTAACTCATTATCGGTCTCTTTGGCCGCTGCAAGGCTGCAAGAATAATTCCTGCAAGTGATCAGGAACGGGATGGAGGTAGCTTTATTCACCCTATAAAGTGCATGGAGATCCAAGATTTGCCTGCAAAACTCCATTAAAATAATCCTATCCCCATAATACTCGGGTAATAGGTAGGGTTTGTTGGAGAATCTGGTCAGCTGAATATAAGAATGCTGATGAAATTGAATGAAATAATTTCTGTATGTACTCACCAAGGCCATAGCCTCCTTTGATAGCCAGTAACTAGCATCCCAAGATGGTATCAAAATGTTGTAGTAAATGAAGGTATCGTTTACTCAACAAAAATTAGGGAAATTGGCTTCCCATTGAATTTGGGGAAAATGATCCCAAGGCGCATTCTGGCCAGGCCCGATCCCAAGGATGCCCAATGTAACTAAACCTCATATTCTAGGTCTCTATTGTTGGAGTGTCCATAGAACATACGAAGTCATGTAGAACTTTGATGTCTTGCTCACGTTGTTCAACTAAAAATCTATATGATTGGCAACAATGGTTTCCCAATCAAAATTTTGCCCATTGGTGGTGATGTCGTATAAAAAGTAATACATTTAGGCTGAGAAATCTTGGGCATGTGATTCCTTGAAGACCAAGCATAGAAAGATGATCCCCGCCTGTATGCTTTCTTTGAAATTTGTTCGGGGGATCTCCAACTTCATCTTCTTGTAGTACTTCATCAGAGTCCTTAACCAGTGGGCGTTGAGGTGCTACCTGGCAGCCTGTTGCACATTAGTGAACTCTTTTAATGATGTAGCATGCGAGATGACAATAGAATTAGCAAACTGAGGGATTCCCAGTCCCAAAGCCAGAGTAGCAACGTCAAGGGAGACTAGGGGCATTGGGTAGCTTGTTGGAAGGGGAGAAACAAGTATAACAACCCGGATAGTGGTGTTGCAATGTTTGGCAATGTTTGGCCAGAGTTAGGGTCAACTCCGAGGCCTGCATAGAGTAAGGGAAGTAGGCAGCTTTGATGATGTCGGAGGCAGCCATGTTCTTTGCCAACTATATCCGGTGGAATGTTGAGTGAACATTGTCCTTACTATGCCTTGTAATTCAGCCCATGGTCTGACCTTAGTATCGGTGATCAGTTGTAACTTAGAATCCACCTTGGACCCTACGAGGGCACCATCCCTCAAATATTTGGATGTGAGTGGGAGCTTTTCTAGTGTCCTCTCGACCCTTGAATTGGTGGCCGCTCTTGTTGAGGTGGTTGGAAGTTCCAGACTTTCAGGAGGATAAGCTACCTCAGACATGTTGATTGATGATTGTTGATATCTTGCAAGACTAGACAACTGTTAATACAAGTAATTAAATATAATCAATTTCTGGGTTCCATCGATTTCATCACCACTTCACACCTATCCTCAAAAAGATGTTAGCTTGCATCAAATCCTGAAAATGTAATAATACATAGCTTACTTTGAATTTTATTCAACACCGAGGGTTCTGGGGGTTTTGGTTCATGCCACAAATGTGATGAAATCCGTGGGATTATGTGGAACCCGAAGTCTAGAGAAACTAGCCGTTATTGGAGTGACTAAGCAATAAGTCGTACTGGGCTGACGTGGGTTGTCACATGGTCGTGCAATAAATAGAGTAATGACATTAAAGGTGACAAATGTCTCGAAAAAGATAGAATGAATGCCACTTGGGATTGTTTTAAATGCTTTCACATGGGTAATTTAATCCTGCCATCTATCCTAAAGCAATGAGAGGAGAGAGAAAGGCTGCAACTCAAACATGCGAGGTGCCAAGCTCGAGTCCAGAAAGAACCAGGTGGGCGAGCTCGAGTTTGGGTACACGATGTAAAGGGCGCGGTGAGCTCACCACAGGATGGGTTGGATAAGATGAAATACATAGACCAAAATACAGAGACACGCTATGAACATATTTACACAAGGGACCGAAGAACAATGAATTTACAACAGACACAACTAACTAACCTACAGACAACTAACAACCTACAAGAATTTACAACTATCTGCATATCTAAAAAGATTTACAACTAACTTACACTATTTACAGAGATGTACATAGGAACCTTCATTATCAGCAAATGTATATAAATATATTGTGCACGGAAGGCGGACAACCTTCCTGCAAAGCCATCCCACCAACGGGAGGTGATGACGAAGACCATAAGACAAAAATCAAACAAAGCAAAAGAAAAACCAGAAACGAAACAACAAAGAAAAGAAAAAAGAAAAAAAGAGAAGGGCAATATAGACTTACCAAAAAACCAAAGAATGTGGGAGGAAGGGCACGGGAGGTGCCCTGCAAATGAATAGCTTCAACACTCCAAAAGTATGCTGAGAACCTAGAGAATACCTTGAAGCATGTTTAATCACCTTGAAGCACTGTTAACCTTTGAAGCAAATCACACTTAGCTCTCTGTGAAATCGCACAAATTGGTCTTAATTTGCTTCGAGGGTAGTTTGTTCATGGTAAATGTAAAAATGACAAGTGAAACCTAATTTATACCCTTAGGTGAAAATGCACCACTTCCTTCTGCAAGTCCCGGGAAAAAGGCAAACCTTCGGACTCCGGACCCAGGGAGTCCTACGCAATCACACCCTCTAACTAAAGAGGAAGTAATGGCACAAGAATCCCAGAGTCTGGAATCTAGCAAGCACAAAGAGAACACTCCGGGACTGGGCCTCGGATCAAGGAAGACCAAAAGGGAACATAACAACGGTCGCACAGAGGCAAAGGCTAGAGAAAACAAAAGAAGCCAAAAGAAACCAAGAAATAACCTAAAGAAAAAAAAAGGGGGGGCCCAACATTTTGCTGACAAAATGTAGGGACGGGTATGCAAGGCATAACAAATGGCAACTCACTGGGATGAATGCTTTAGCACATTTGAAAGCCACAGAATCTCTGGTTAGCAAAACTGGGACTCATCTTTACCTGAAGCATTTCATTTATAAGGCGCGGGGGTTTGAGCAAATCTGACTCATCATGATTCAATCCTTCAACCTCTTGTCAGTTGCGAAGTGTGTGCTTTGGAAGAAATTCAAGCTGATGATTTCTGGGAGAAACAGAGAGACGAAACTGAGTGCATCAAACCAAAATCGCTATATCTTACATGATCCCCCGGATCCCAAAATTATCTATTCCCCAGTTTTCTTTCTTTTCTTTTGAAGATGGGGAAGGTGGTACTTCTTTCACCGTTAACCTTAAGATTAGATAATTTTTACGTTGGTACTTCTTTCACCTTGCCGTCCACTTTAATTTGTTGAATAGGAGAGACGTTCTGGACCTGAGATATTCTTTTGATTTTTGGACATGGCCAATAACTAGTGCAACCGCTCTGCTCTCGAGGATCATACAATTACTTGCTTCTTAGATTTTTTGTTAATTGATGTCAAGACTTTCGAGATGTGAATCCGATGAAGATTACCCATAGCCTTTTACCATGCATACAAAGTAACTCCTGAGTGTGGACAAATTCCACCATGCTAATAACAGATTCTGGATTAACCGAAATGCATAAGGCACCATTCTAGGGACTAGATGTCATGCGAAGCATACCTGTCTACAAGAAGAGGGCAACATGTTAGGAACCCAAAAGAAATACGACACGAAAAGCAAAAATAAACCAAAGAAAAAACAAACAAAGTAAAGAAAACAGCCCCAGAGGACTGCCGACAACTACTTATAAGGACAAGACACTGCCAAGGAGTGCCAGGAAAATATTTACAGGCAGGAAAATATACATATAATACAACTTTGGGAAAACTTACCTCCCACCTCTACTCGAAATAATGTTTGAGAAACTATCCATTGATAGGAAATGGAATGACTTCTCTAGTCAAGGTGATAAGTGTTGGCCCCACAAATCTCTGAGATTAAGTAAGGTCTGAGCCAGAGCCTTTGAAACTTAGTATGCTTTCATTTCTTTTCCTGGGCCTTGTCCCACAAAAGGACTAGATCGAAAACCTAAAAGGATTTGTACTGGGCTCTCCTGTCGAACCATCGTTTGACGACTGCTTGGTGATGCGCAAAATTCTCCGGTGTTGCAACTCTTTGTTCTTCCATTCTCACCAAGTTCAAGAGGCGAACTTCTACAATGTTGTCCCGGGCGTTGAATTCCTACATGAATTGTAAAACTAAGATTTGTAAGTTGATTGGGAACACAAGACTTTGTCCATAAACCAGGTGAAATGTAGAAGTCCCCAAGACTTCCTTGATTCTGATATGATCCGCCCAAAGGGCGAACCTGAGTTTTTGATGCCAGTCCTGGAGATTTTGTTCTAGCAAATATTTAATCACCTCCAACAAGTTTTTATTGGTAGACTCGGCAACACTGTTACCTTGGGGATAGTAATTACTGGAGAACTTCAGGGTGATCTTCCTCTGATAGGTCTATTCTAACAGTTATGCTAAAGAAAATGTCAGACCATTGTCACACAATAGCAAAAGGCATCCTGAATCTTGTGATGATGTTCTCTTCCAAGAACTTGATGACTATATTTGTTGTGTTGTTCTTGCATGGGATTGCCTCAGACCACTAGGTACAATAATTGGTCACAGTCAAAATATACAGGTGGTTGGAAAATGAGTTGGGGTTTATCTCCCTGATAAAATCGAAGGCCCATTGGGTGAAGGGTTGAACTTCAAAGACCGGCTGTAAAGGCATTGTCGGGTTCTGCTTATGGGAAGCAGCAGTCTGGCAGGTGTGGCACTTCCTTACGTGAGTGTGAATGTCCTTGAAGATGAAGGGCCAATAATATATGGCCCAAAGAATCTGATAGGTAGTGGCATTAATTGAGCCATGCCCGGTCCCATACTGCCCGTGGAATTATTCTATCATTTTGGCAGCTTGGTCTCTGTCTATGCACCGCAGGTAAATCCCCTCAAAATTCCTTCAGAAAAGCATCCCATTTTTAATCATGAAGTGTGCATTTTTTAGTCACAGGGCACGATGTTTGTTAGGGGGAAGACCCTATGGGCACTTGTTAATGAGAAATATGTACACCAAGTTGGTATACCACAGATCTTGAGTGATGGACTCCATAGAGTAATTTTGACACTCGATGTTTAGAGTGGCTTTTGCCATCGCTCTACATAGCCCTTGGCCTCAAACTATTTTCATTGGTTGCATCTCAAGGTCATATTCTTGGAGGATGGCCATCCATTTCCCCTAATGTTCACCCAATTCACTCTACAGTAGTAAATACTTAATAGCCTAGTTCGAGATGATGACATGCACTTTGCTCTGGAGAATGTAGTGCCATAATTTCTTCACGGCCCGAACTAAAGAAAAGGCCTTCTTTTCCAAGGGTGTATATCGGAATTCGGCATTTTTAAAGGGGGAGCTCATGAAGGCAATAGGTCACTCTTCCCCCTCAACCTTCTGGGTTAAAATTGCAGCTGTAGAATGCGGTGAAGTGAAGGAGTAGATGAGGAACAGGGGGAATAGTCTAGACTTGCCAAGACCGAGGCCTCCACGATTGTCTGCTTGATTTGAGAAAATGCTCACTTCGCTTCGGGGCTCCACTCAATCTTGGTATCTTTCTTCATCATTTCATTGAGTGGTTTGACAATCTTGGCAAATCCAGTAATGAACCACCAGACAAAATTTATCTTTCCAAAGAAAGATCTCATTTCCTTTTTACTACCAGGCATTTGAAAATTTAGCAGTGCTTCAACTCTCTCAAGGTCGATGGATATCCCTTTCTCAAAGACTATATTCCTGAGTCATTTCCCTTTAGTGACCCTGAATATGCACTTCTTGGGGTTGAGGGAGATACCATAACAACGACATCTCTTACAGATTTGAGCGAGGTGGGCGGGATGATCACGCTTGTCCCAAGAAAAGACTGTTAAATCATCCATGTAGATGATTTTGCATTTGTTAACCAGACCTTCGAACGCAATGTCCATGGCCTTTTCAAATGTGGCCCCTACATTAATGAGGCCAAAGGTCATTCTCTAGTATGCAAATTTCCCCCACTTGGTGGTGAATGCCATTTTCATTATGTCCTCAAACTTAACCATAACTTGGTTATACCCGGAGTACCTATCCAGGAAGGACATCATTTGGGAACCATTAACAATTTGTAACACCTCATCCAACGATAGGAGAGGATGACTGTCCTTCTTGGAGGCCTTATTTAAGTTGAAAAAATCCACACATAGGTGGATCTTGCCATTCTTTTTATGCACAGGGACAAGGTTGGTAACCCATGGTGTATGCGAGATAGGAAAGATGATTCGGGCTGAGAGTAATTTATGAACCTCCTGGTGGATCAGGGGTTTGATCAAAGGGTTTACCGGCCTCTACTTCTGCCAGAAGGGTTTGGCATCTAGTTTCAGGGGGATGGTATGTGTCATGATAGAGGTATCATAATTTTTGAGATCCTCATACCCCCAGGAAATAACATTAATGTATTCTTGGAGAACCACGAGAATCTTCTCCTTCTCCTCTCGGGAGCAAGAGGTACCAATGTGGACCAATTTTTATTCATCGGCTTTACCAATGTTGAATTTTTCATATTTTCCTCCCTCAGAGGAGGATTATATCTTGTCTCGGGCCTGGGGGTCTGAATCGAAGATTTGTTCTAGAGCTACCATCCCCTTAGGAATGGTGTTGGTGGGTAGGTCGATGATACCATCATCTTTTTGCCCCTGCCTGGTATCATCATGATCAATTTATTCCATGATCTAATCTTCAAAGATGCCAACATTGGCCATAAAGGAAAAGATGTGATGTTCATCCTCAAAAACCTGAAAGTGGGTAGTATTGTCCAGGATGGACGGGGTGGGGACCATTTCAAAAAAAAAATTCTAGAGTTGGGAACCAGCCATCGGCTTGAGGTTACTAGAAGACACAGCGAGGGCATCTGGAACATAGTTACATTTCCAGGGAATAAGCTCGATGCTAAAGGCATCAAAGTATTCAATTAGGCTCCATGCCTGGTTGCGGTATGCGGCCAACCTTTTTTCATGACACATGTATTGGCTCTAGACCTGTTTCACAATTAGTTCTGAATCACCTATTGCCTAGAGGTGAGTGATCCCTTTCCTCAGTGCGAACAAGAGTCTGAGAACCAAGGCCTCATACTCCATGACATTATTGGTGCAGTAAAACTACAACCTGTAGAATGCAAGGAAGGTTTTTCCTCACGAATTGATTAGTTCCACTCTGGCCCTGCAACCTTGTTTGGATCGGGACCCGTCAAACTTCAGGATCCACAAATTGTTGTTCATTTTATGGGGCAATGGAGGTGAAGTGGCTTTCAGATTGGTTTCAAGGTTGGGAGGTTTGTGATGTGATTCCTTCGGCTTGGATGGTGTGTAGGAGAGACTTTCTTCTAGAGAATCCTCTAGTTTGGGTTCCTAGATGAGCGGAACCTCAGGTGTACCGCTAGGCAGATTGCTTGGTTTAGGTAAACCACCTTTGTGTTCTTTCTCTTGGAGGTTGGAGATGTGGCGGGTAGTGCTGGCGATGCAAGGCTCACACTCTAGTTTAGAGTATTTTTGATAATGTACCCGGCACCAAGTGCCTGACAAGAGGGTGGCCGGAGTTGCCTTGCTACCCTGTGAGTCTACCTCACACTTCAGATTTTCATCCAGATCCTGAATTCTCTGAGCGATTATGGGATCTTCCCCGGGGATGAAATCAAAGGTCAGGATTTCCCATGTTTGGTATACCCCGAGCGAGGATTAAGAGAAAAGGACTTCATTCACCCTCCTGACTTTGGTGAGGGCTTGTTTCATTCGAGGTTCACTCTTTACCTGAATCTGATTTGATTTCCCCTTCCAGGGGAGCCACAAGTGGGAGAAGTCCATCGAGAAATACCCGTTGAGGGCCTTTGACCAATTTTGACTTAATAACATCCCATAGGTTTCAGGGATGTCCACCACTTGGATGTCTATGGTGATCGATATCTGGGGATCCTAGATGAGGTGAATCTAGACATTCTTCATCTCACCAACCATTTTCATAGCAGTTTTGTCCAATTGGACTACTGCACCTTTCGATAGTGTGGGTGTGAGTCTGAGCTTCTGGTAGATGGATAAGGGCATGATGTTTCCCAAAGCACCAGAATCTACCAGACAGTTGTACAAGTTCTTCTCTTGAATTTTTAGGCCTAGTAGGAAGGGAGGATCCTCTGTATTTCCCTAGAAGACTGCCAAGTTGGCATCGTCAAATGTGACAGTCTTTGGTGGACGACTGACGACTTCTGGGTTTCCCAAGAGCTGTAAAAGGGATTTATTCTGCTCGAGACAATTTAGCAAAACCTCCATCAAGGTCATGGAGGTGGTGGTGCTTTCTAATGCTTTAGTGATATCAAACTGTCCCCCAGGTAAAGTTAACATCCCCCAACCAAATCCCTGGTGTGGTTAGGGCTAGGTCCTTTCCGTGGGAAGGAACAATCATTTGTGTTGTCCTAGGGGTGGTATTCTTGGGAGGCATTGACGCGTAAGATGACCCTTTGCCAGCCTGACTCTGAGTGTTGTAGGGAGTCCGTGGGCTGGTGAAGGCGTTGGCCTCAAAGGTTGGGATGGATTCATCAAAGAACCCCTTTAGCTCGGGTTTTTCTTCGTCCTCTTCATCTATCCCAAAGAAGACAGTTTCACATGTGAAGGCAGTGTGAGGGGGCTCTGATGTGGAGGATTCCGAGGGAGTTGGATCAGTAGGCTATTGATTGTCCGACTGGGAGATCATCATGATCTTTTCCAGTGTGGCACAATTCACCTCAAAATGTGATCCAGTGTCGTACAATATACACCACGTGGTCAGGGGGTGGAATTCTATGAGCTGTGCAGAATGAATAGATCCAGCACCACCCTGAGTGGTATTTTGATTTGGAGGAGGACCTCTGACATTTTTGTTATTGTTCCATTGTTGTTGGTTGGCCAAGGCTCATTGTTATAGTTTCAACCTCCGTAAATGGCATTTCATTGGCCCTGATAAAGCATTCCCTCTATGTGAATTGGGGTTGTGGGGCGTGGAAGGCCCCATATTCAGCTGTCCCATATCTGTAGTCAAGGAGGACACCAATCGCCAGAGGGATTTAACCTCAGTGGATAGATGGGTAGTTGTGTCATAGTGTGATGACTATTGTGGTGGATTACCTCAGAAAGCAGCAACAGCTCCCAGAGTCGAGGACAATAATCCTCTAGTCGTAGATGACTAGAAGAAAGGTACTATGGAGGGTTGTATCAAAGGTTGTTGCATTTGCTGCGGCTCATTCCAGGGAATGTATTCCACACTCAGAATTGTCTGGGCTTGAGATGGGTAAACGTACTGGGTCTGTTGGTTTATCAGCGGTGGGTCCATGGCCATTGTTGGGGCACCCATTACCAGATTGGGGTTGTATCCCCAAGCATAAGGAGTTCCACCAGGCAACATATTGAAGGGTAAGATTTGTCCAATCCCGTCGGGAGCCTTTCTCAAACTGTAGGACAACTCCAAGGCTAAGTTGTAAACTTTCACCAGAGTATCCCAGTCGTTAGTGGCGGTAGTTCTCTAGAGGAGAGTAGCAACAATGGGGTCCATGGCATTCAGGTATGTCTGGATAGTCACGTTAGTGGATAAGATGAAAGGGCCCGTGCACCGCTTTAAAGCACGTTGGAACTGATGGTTGAATATAGCAATAGGCTCATTCGGTTCCTTCCTGATGGAGATAAACTAGCAGTGGGACCAACCTGGGTCCACGTGAATGTGAAAGACCGCTAGAAAGGTGTATTCCATGTCCTGCCAACTGTTGATGGAGTTGGCAGGCAAGTTTAAGTACTAGTGAAGCTCATTCTATCCTAAAGACAGAGGAAACATCTGGGTTACAATGTCTTGATGTTGTATCCAGTGTCTTTTCATGGCATCTTTATAGGCCTGGAGATGTTCTTCTACGGTTCGAGGGCCTAGGTGCTCGTACTTGGGGCAGAGCTTCTCCAGATGCGGAGGAAGATCGTTAGTAGCTAGGGAACTGCCCCATTGGGGACATGGTATTACCAAAGTAGGTAGTCATTGGGATTGTTTAGTTTTGGCTGGGTTGGATGTTAGTCCCCGAGATTATCTAAAGGATTTGGGTATTTTGGTGTGTAGCGATTCCCTAAATAAAATTGGCTGGTTGTCTCGTTTGTTGGGTCCTTTTCTTTCAGACGGGAGGTCCAAGTTCTACAAACTCTCCAGGATTCAGGGTTGATTGAAGGATTCTTTCAAAGTGTAGGGGTGAAAAAGATCCTATACCAAAAAAATTCTAGTTCCTAAAATTACTGCTCGGGGAGCCCTTAGGCGGTGTGAAATCAAAATCTTCTGAGGGAGATGAGCTCGTGCCCTCCTTTTAGTGCTAGTTTCTGTTGATGGGACTTTGTGACTAGCTCCGCCAACAGAGATAAGTTGTCACCGGGTACCAGGGTACCGACCAACTCTGCCTGAAGAGGTTTACTAGAGAATGAATTCTCCTAGCCTCCAAGCACCTGGTAGTCGAGTCTCAACGATGCGGGGAAGATAAGTTTGGAAGGTGACTATTGTTTGAGGGGATAGCTGGTTTTTAATCATCTTCTACAGGATTTCAAAAGAGATGGGGTTTCCTGCAAGCATTTGGATTATCAAAGAAAACTCAAAAGATAGATCAAGGTTAGACGCATATATCTCTATCTATAGTTATGCAACATATATTCAGACATCAAATAATGCTCCAATGCATGAAAACTACACTAAATATCGAATACATAACAAACTAGCAATTCACGTGCATTCAATAGCAAGGGGAGATAAGATCATTAATCTAAGATAAAACATAGGAGAAAAGGACATAAGAAAACATGTTGCACAAAAGATGTTTGATAACTTCATAGACCAGAACAACACAACACATGGTCATAAGATGTTACTCCCTCTTTCATTATCTTGAAAAAGTTCCAGCATCACTAGCGAGTACATTCATGGCTCCAAGGGAGCATTCTAAGCGACTGAGAACAACTGAGCATTGAGATCCTGAGAACAATTGAAAGTAAAATGCTATGAACTTGAAAATACTATGCTTGTATTACTATTGGACTGCAAAATCATCAATTTCGCCGACCCTTGTTATGGCGTCGGACATCTTATTTATACACAAATTTGACCTAAAACTTGACCTAATCTACCTATACACTTGCCAAATATAATACATTATCCATGGCCGGTACTACTTGCACCACTTACAATCACCTCGAGGTGTACAGAGGTTTGACAAGACAAAAGAAGAAGATAGAGGAGAAATCTAGAAGAATCGACCTAGAGAAGAGAGCTGAGGTACTTATGGAAGAAATTTTCTTGTCCTAGTAACCTAGGCAAATGCCTCAAAAATGCATATTGGGGCTCCCTATCTTCGATGTGCACCAGGTATTAAATGCAAGAGCAGAGCCTTGGGTGAATCATCAGTCAGAACCATCCCCTCCATATGACATGTTCTTATCTGGATCACCTACATTCTGACCCTTCTTAACTGCTTGATAGTGATCAATTGGCTCCAGGGAAACTTGACCTGGATCGCTGTGAATGAATACAAAACTTGGACCCAGAATTCCGGAGTCCAGGAGCTTACGCTCAGTGAATAACTAATTTGTAAAACTTCACCCTGCTGGCGGAAATCTCCAGAGATTGGAGGACTTTATTTCCTTATACTCTTTTGAATGCTTCCAAGAACTGGAGGATTCCATCTTCATCTATCTCTTTTATACAATTTTGGCACTCTTTGGCCGCTTCCAACTATTCTCTCACATCCCAGGCACCCTCTTTAAACTCTACCCCCACCTTTGTTGCATCGTGGGCCTGGAGCATCATGCGGGAGAGACACGACATCTTCGCTGCATCAAAATCTCTGAAAGTCTGGAATCGTGACTCCATTATTTCATCAAATTTTCTCATAATAATATCTATCAGAGCGTATGTCTCGGTGCTGAAGGGATTGACTGTCAAAACCCTTGTAACAAATGTCACATATAAATTCAAAGAATTTTCAATTGTCGTGACTTTACCCTTTAAGGCCGCTACCAGCTGCTTGCTTGTCTCAATTTTGAGACCAAGTTTGGAGTGTTGGAGATGGAGGAACCCAAAATGTTCTTCTCCCAAAATTCTCATTTCTGTGATGATATCTTCTTCGATACTCATTATTTCTTCTAATTCACTTATCCATTCTTCATATTTTTTAATCTCTCCCTCCCACTGGGAAAAGATGTCGTTCACTAGGCTCAGGATGTTGCTGGCCTGGTGGAGGTCTGGGAGTGTGGCTGTCAAGAAGCACCTTACAGATCCCACCTACTCAACCACCCAATCATCTATAGCTTGTGCTTTCTTTTTCATCATTCTTAGCGCATCTATATCACCTTACGAGAGTGGTGTTCTGGAGGTAGAAGCCTCTAGAGGGATTGCAGAATGAGGTTGTGTCAACTATGTAAGAAGCCCGAGGAGATTGACGTTTGCTTCTTTTGCCTCCTTTATTTTTTGGGCTTGTTTTTCATACTGGGCTTCAATTGCCCGGCTAGCCTCTTTTAACAGGTTCAATTCTCCCTATTTATCTCTCCTCCCCAGAGGAACTTCTGTGATTGTATATTCTTCAGCTCTTACTGCTACCGCTTCTACATTTGGGGGAGGGGTCTCTACTACTGTGACGGTACTTCCTCCTAGACCGGTCTAAAGTGTATGGAGGGTTCGAGCCTTCTTGGGCTTCTGAGCCTCTTGGTTTTGGGCCATTATTTCGGCCAGAGAGAGGGGAGCTCTTGCTGCTGCCGAGGCCTTCCTTTTTATTAACTCTACCAGCCACTGTGGTGGTGGGGGTGGTCTTATGGCTAGGTCCTGGATACTAAAGTTTTCCTTAGGGGTTGGCCGCACTTCTTCGACATCTATAGTCTCTGTGGACTCCTTTTCTCCACTCCCAAGATTCCCTGTTTCTCCCATCTTAGTGGAATTTTCATCTGTAGTGTCGGGGAACCTGCCTTCCTCCACACCTACGATATCAATATCTATGTTTCTGAGGTTCTCTCCCATGTCCTGATGTTGCTGAATTTATTTGGCATTATCTGCCAGGACATTCTCCTCCGAGGGCACATTTCCTGGAGAGGGTGAAGGTGTCTGGCCTGGATCTGACGGTTGTGCCATGAAGACCACCTTGCCGAATGTCACATTCTGGGGTATAGGATCACCCAAAGTAACTAGAGGCATTTGGAACATGACGACTTGGGGTATGGTTGCTCCCGAAGGTCTAGTTTCCCCAGCCATTGTCAGTTGCTCATCTTGTGCTTGCCTCTCTTCTATCTCGGTCCCCAGGACCAGTGTTTCTTCAATACTTGGTATATTTACCAACTCTTACTCTTGCTCTTGCTCTTGCTCTTGCTCCTGTGCTTCTTCTTCTGGGGCAATCTCGTTTTCTTGCCTTTCTCCCTCCCCGGGGATATTTTCTGCCTCTTGTGCGACGATCTCTTCTACTACTCGCTCTACATCTTCCTGCAGATTTACTAGATCATCGATGTGGAAGATGTCGTCAAAATTGTCATGGGGAGGGGAAGCCTCTAGCTGATCTTCTACTTTAGGGGAGGAGGGGATAAGCTCCACATGAATGTTTCCCGATTGTCCGGGGCTTACATTTGTGCTTGGTGGAGGGTTATTCGCCCTTGGCTTCTTTCTCCTGGTCTACAGTGGGACCTCGACGTCCAAAATAGCTGCACTTTCCTCCTCTCTGTTTACCACCCAACTCATTAGTGTTGCAAGTGATGGTGAGCCCGAAGGGAGGGCGGATCCCACCAGAGTAACTGGGAGACCGAGAGAAAGCGAGGCGCTCATTGTTTCAGTCAGCTGCCGAGACACCTCAAGCTAAGGATGAAGTTGTTCCATGATAGGGGTGGAACTAAGGACGGGGCCAGGACCGAGGTGCTCTCCTTCACTTTCCCTTTATCTTTGATTTGTCCAGCCGCTCCAGAGGCTAAAGTAGACCCCCACAAAATTGGACCCCGACGAGTACTTTTCTTGCATAGTTGTGCAAAATATTCATGACTACGTTGCACGATGCCTTGGGTGACATCCTCAATTGTCAAAATTTCTAGGGCATCCCAATCCTCTAGAGGGAGATCCAACTTATCGATTTGCTGTAATTTGTATGACGGGTCCTCCAAGGGCCCGCTATCTAAAAAGTCCTTTGGAAAGGTCTGAAGGTCGAGGTGCTTCATCATCCCTTTTGTCATTCTTTCATACTTTCATCCCTAGACATTGAAACCATCTCGACAATCTGCCCAAAAATCCTCCAAGTGAGGCTCCTAGGGCGTTGACGCCCAGGGTAATGTTGTGTTTATTTTTTTGAGTGGGTCAAAATTGTTCTTTGCTAGGTAGAACTCGGCCAACCCTAGACTTTTTAACTCATTATCGGCCTCTTTGGCCGCTGCAAGGCTACAAGAATAATTACCGTAGGTGATCAGGAACAGGACGAAGGTAACTTTCTTCACTCCATTAAGTGCATGGAGCTCAAGTATTTTCCCGCAAAACTCCATCAAAATAATCCTATCCCCACAATGCTTGGGTAATAGGTAGGGCTTGCCGGAGAATCCAGTCACTTGAATATAAGAATGTTGATGAAATTGAATGAAATAATTTGTGTATGTACTCACTAAGGCCATAGCCTCCTTTGATAGCCGGTAACCAACATCCCGAGATGGTATCAAAATATTGTAGTAAATGAAGGTATCGTGTACTCAAAAAAAATTGGGGAAGCTGGCTTCCCCTTGAATTTGAGGAAAATAATCCCAAGGCGCATTCTGGCTAGGCCCGGTCCCAAGGACGTCCACTGTAACTAAAACTTGAATTCTGGGTTTTTGTATTGCCAGTGCCCATAAAACATACGAAGTCATGTAGAACTTTGATGTCTTGCTGACGTTGTTCAGCTAAAACTCTATATGATTGGAAATAATAGTTGCTGAGTCAAAATTATGCCCATTGGTGGTGATGCCGTATAAAAAGTAATACCTCAAGCATGAGATTCCCTGAAGACCTGACATAGAAAGATGATCCCCGCCTGTATGCTTTCTTTGAAATCTGTTTGGGGGATCTCCAACTTCATCTTCTTGTAGTCCTTCCTCGGAGTCTTCAACCAGTGGGCGTTGAGGTACTGCCTGGCAGCCTACTGCACATTAGTGAACTCTTTTAATGATGTGGCACGGGAGATGACAATAGAATTAACAAACTAAGGGATTCCCAGTCCCGAAACTAGAGTAGCAGTGTCGAGGGAGACTAGGGGCATTGGGTATCCCATTGGAAGGGGAGAAAAAAGTATAACAACCTGGATGGTGGTGTTGTAATGTTTGGCCAATTTTAGGATCAACTCCGAGGCTTGCACAGAGTAAGGGAAGCAAGCAGATTTGATGATGCCGGAGGCAGCCACATTCTTCGTCATACTATCTTCGGCGGAACACCGAGTGAACATTGTCCTTACTATGCCCTATAATTCAGCCCATGGTCCAACCTCAGTTTTGGTGATTAGTTGTAACTTAAATCCACCTTGGATCCTATGAGGGCACCATCCCTCAGATATTTGGATGTGAGTGGGAGCTTTTCTAGTGCCCTCTCAGTCCTTGACTTGGTGGCCACTCTTGTTGAGGTGGTTGGAAGTTTCGGACTTCCGGGAGGAGAAGCTACCTCAGACATGTTGATTGATGATTGTTGATAGCCTGCAGGACCGGACAACCGTTAATACAAGTAATTAAATATAATCAATTTTCGGGTTCCAGCGATTTCATCACCACTTCGCACCTATCCTCAAAAAGACGTTAGCTTGCATGAAATCCTAGAAATGTAATAATCAATAGCTTACTTTGAATTTGATTCAACACCCGGGGGTTTTGAGGGTTCTGGTTCATGTGACCAATGTGATGAAAGCCATGGGATTATGTGGAACCCAAAGTCCAGAGAAACTAGCCGTTATTGGAGTGACCAGGCAATAAGTCATACTGGGCTGACGTGGGTTGTCACATGGTCATGCAATAAATAGAGTAATGGCATTAAAGGTGACAAATGTCTTGACACAGATGGAATGAATGCCACTTGGGATTGTTTTAAACACTCGTGCGTGGGTAATTTAATCCCGCCATCAATGCTGAAGCGAAGAGAGGAGAGAGAAAGGCTGCAACTCAAACATGCGAGGTGTGAAGTTTGAGTCCAACAAGAACCAGATGGGCGAGCTCGAGTTTGGGTACATGATGCAAAGGGCGTGGTGAGCTCACCACAAGATGGGTTGGACAAGATGGAATACACAGACCAAAATACAAAGACACACTATGAACATATTTACATAGGGGGCCGAAGAACGATGAATTTACAGCAGACACAACTAACTAACCTAAAGACTATTAACAACTTACATGAATTTACAATTATCTACATATCTACATAGATTTACATCTAACTTATACTATTTATAGATATTTACATAGGAACCTACATTATCTGCAAATGTACATAAAGATACAGTGTACAGAAGGTAAACAACCTTCCTACAAAGCCATCCCACCAAAGGGAGGTGACGACGAAGACCAGAAGGCAGAAAGCAAACAAAGGAAAAGAAAAACCAGAAACGAAAGAACAAAGCAAATAGAAAAGAAAAAAAAGAGAAGGGCAGGATGGACCTACCAAAAAACTAGAGAATGCGGGAGGAAGGGCACGGGAGGTGCTATGCAAATGAGTAGCTTCAACATGTTGGAAGCATGCTGAGAACCTAGAGAATACCTCAAAGCACACTTAATCACCTTGAAGCACTATTAACCTTTGAAGCAAATCGCACTTAGCTCTCTGTGAAATCGCACAAATCACTCTTAATTTGCTCCGAGGGTAATTTGTTGGTGGTAAATGTAAAAATGACAATTGAAACCCAATTTATACCCTTAGGTGAAAATGCACCACTTCCTTCTGCAAGTCTCAGGAAAAAGGCAAACGTCTGGACTTTGAGCACGGGGAGTCCCACGCGATCACATCCTCTAACTAAAGAGGAAGTAATGGCACAAGAATCCTATAGTCTGGAGTCTGGAATCCAATAGGCACAAAGAGACAAAACACTCTGGGACTGGGCCCCAGAGCAAGGAAGACAAAAGGGAACACAACAATGGCTGCGTGGAGGCAAAGGCCGGAGAAATCAAAAGAAGCCAAAAGAAACCAAGGAAGAACCAAAAGCAAAAAAAAAGGGGGACCCAACATTTTGCTAACAAAATGTAGGGACGGGTATGCAGGGCATAACAAAATTATATGCTATTGTTCAATCCCTAAAGAAGTGGAGACATTAATTGATGCCAAGTGAATTTGTGTTGTATACTGATCATAAGGCTTTACAATATTTGAGTAGTCAGAATAAGTTGAATCAGAGACATATAAAGTGGGTAGAGTATTTGTCAAGTTTCAAATTTGTGATAAAGCATAAGAGTGGAGTATCCAACTGAGTGGCTGATGCATTGAGTAGAAGAAGATCTTTGATGATTGAAATGAGAACTGTAGTTCTTGGTTTTGATGATATGAAGAATTTGTATGAAACTAACCTTGATTTTTCTTAGCCATGGAGAATGTGCAGAGCACATGTTCCAGATCAACTGAGTAGGTTTGAAGACTATTTCATTCAGGAAGATATGTTGTTCAAAGGAGTTCAGTTATGTATACCGAGAGGATTAATGAGAACCAATTTGATAAAGGAAAAACATAATAGTGGTTTGGAAGGACATTTTGGCATTGATAAAATATTGATTTTACTAAAGGAGGGGTATTTTTGGCCTCAGATGTATAAGGATGTTTAGAAATCTATGAAGAGTTGTGGAGTTTCTCAAGTTGCAAAAGGAGTAAGTTAGAATATTGGATTGTATACACCAATTAATGTTCCTGAGAAACCTTGGAATGATATTAGCATGTATTTTGTTCTTGGCTTACCAATGACAACAAGAGGTAATGGTTCTATATTTGTTGTGGTGGATAGATTTTCCAAGATGACACATTTCATACCATATAGGAAAACATCAGATGTAGTTCATATAGCAGATCTTTTCTTCAAAGAGATTGTCAGATTACATGGATTACTGAAGAGTGTCATCTCCGACCGAGAGAGTAAGTTTGTTGGGTATTTTTGGAAAACACATTGGAAAAATCTAGACACTGAGTTCAAGTATAGTTCTACATTTCATCCATAGAATGATAGACAAATAGAGGTTGTAAATCAAAGTTTGGGTAACTTGTTGAGATGCTTAGTTGGAGACAAACTGAGTAATTGGGATATGATGTTAGATAATCAGAGTTTGCATACAATAATTTAGTGAATAGGAGTACTAGTAATACACCCTTTCAGATTGTTATTGGCACACAACCGAGAGGTATATCAGACTTGAGAGATATTGCTGGAGAAGAGAAGAGAAGTGTTGAAGGAGAAGAATTTTCTGAGTTTATAAAGTCATTGCACGAGGAAGTGAAACATAAGTTGGAACACAGTAATCATAAATACAAGGATAGTGTAGATATGTCAAGAAGACATAAGGTTTTTGAGGTTGGCGATGAAGTCATGGTTCATTTGAAGAAATGTGGATTTCCTGTTGGAACATATGGTAAATTGAACATGAAGAAATTTGGTCCTTGCAAGATATTGAGGAAGTTTGATAGTGGGAATGCTTATGAAGTGGAGTTACCTAATGACATGGATATATCACTTATATTCAATATTTTAGTTTTGTATGAGTATCATGAACTTGATGAAGAAGTCATAGGTATTGAGTGATTATCCTAAGAAATAGTTAGAATAAATTGAACAGATTTTGGAATAAAGAATTGGTAAAAGAACAAGAGGAAAGGAGTACATGGAATATTTGGTAATGTGGAAGAAACAATCGATTGAAGACTCTACATGGATTTCTCAATCTGAGTTGGATTTAACCTAGGTTATACTTAACTCATGATTTAGAGAATCATTTATTTTAACCCCGGGTGTCTGATGCAGTAGCATTTTGGGTTCTTGGCAATTTTGTATCAACCAAAAATATGTTTGCTTGTGAGCTCGGTAGCTTGTTGGAGACTTTCGGTAGACTGCTCAATAACTTCTCTAGAGTTCTCGGTTGAAGGTTTTTTTTTCGACCAAACCTGATTACTGATTTTGGCTTTGTTTCATCGAACTGTCTCAGTGCTTATTCCTGTCTTCTTGGTGGTTGTCTCTCCAAGTGGGTTTTGTTGGTTGGATCTTTTGGCCAACGTTTGCATTAAATTTTTGTAGCATATTTAATGTTGGGACCTTCCTTTGGGGAATGTGTAGACCTAAATCTGGGTAGTTGTTGTCTCCTATGTGGATCTTTATGATCTTTTGGGGCTGACCTTTTTTGGTAGCCTCTTGTATAAAAGTAGTGTTCTGTTCTTAGACTGGGGTAGTGAGATGGTAGTTTGGATTGAGGGTTTGTGACCTCGCATGTCCGAGGATTGTTCTATAATAGATTTGAATGTATTTGGCCATAACTAGGAAGGCTTTACAGTCCGACATGTATGAAGTTTGATGATTTAATAAAAAGGTTATGCATTCTTTCTCTTTTTTTTTTTGTGTTTTAAGCTTTTGATTTGTGTTTAGCAAGCTGGTTTAGCGCTTGGGAGTGCCTTTGGCCCTAAGTGCTATCTCTCCTCGTGTCACATATTGATGAAAGAGGAAACATATTAAGCAAACAATGAAGATACAACTCTAAATACGATAACATCCTTAGATAATTAATAATTACAAAGAGATCAAACCTTACAAAGGTGATCAAAACCCTAAAAGGGAGAAACCTAGGTTGCATGATAATAATTAATAAAAGAATTAATTATTATATGGCTAAAGTTTAGCTTAAGTAAACTAGAGATAATAAGTGACTTAATAATTAAATCAAACAGAATCAACATGAAATAAGAGAACTTTTAAAAACCAAGTTTTTTTTTTTCTTTATTTTAGAGCCCTCCCCAATATGCATGCAAACTGTTACTTTGGGGTCTTTGACATGCGTACTTATTCATGCATTCTTTTTCTTACCTTTTCTTCCTCGTGGAATCACCAACTCAAACGACACTCGTTAAATGTTAGGAAGCCAAACCTCAAATCTAAAAGTTAGTGCTCCAAATAGAAACCCAATTAGCAACAAAGTTGTATTTTATCTCGTATTCTTGAACAAGTCTCTCATACATTTTAAAAGATTCTTCTTCTTCTTCAATCTGGATTTGAGTGATAGCCCACTCTTAACAGGTTGCGCGATTAATGTGTTTCTTTAATTGTTTCCTAGACCTGAAGCCACGAATGCGCCTAACAACTTTTCTCACCATTTGCCACCCAATTTGTTTTCCTACACCAAACAACAAGTAGAAAAATACAGAAAATAGTAATGAAACCTACAAGCTATGTCAGATTAGAAAGGTTGTTCTAAAATTTTGTCCGATAATTGTGGCAGGATGCATGAACGATTGGGGCAGAATACCCTATCAATTGTGGCAAAATACTCGCAGATGCGACAAAATACTTGTAGATGCGGCAAAATGAAAAGTCATCTGCAACAAATAACAAAATAATTGTAGTAAATCACGTGCAAATGCGACAACATGAGGGGTCAGTTGCGACAAATAACAAAATAGTTATGACAAAGCGCATGCCCATGCAACAACATGAAGGGTGAGTTGCAGAAAAATAAAGAACAATTGCAAAATACTTTGAAACAAATGAAAAAATCAAATCTCGGCCATACGACCAAGATCGAAAGTGGTTTTTAGGTTGTATTTAAGTATTCCTTGGGTTGTAGGTTCATGTCGAGCTCAACAAAATGTCGTAAAGGAAATCTGCAAGACTAAATCAAACTGATTCGTAGCACCAAATTATTCAAAAACACTAAACTACTAAACATGAAAGCCCTACAAACAACAAAATAATACACATCATAATCATAAATTAAACAATTAAGCAAACCGAATGATGCTAAAAGCTTTTGTTGCTTCTCTTTGCTTTGTTGAGATGTGCCATCAGTAGTGATTCTGATAGTTCATCTAGACTCAAAGCTCCGAGAAAATATGATAAATAACCTGTAATTGATAGCATAAGTTTGATACTCGATTTCGTGATGATCATACTCGAAAGAATGGGGGTTTACATAGATTTTTAGATATCAATGGACAATTGAGATTGATTTTAGAAAAAACAGATCGAACAAACAAGATAATTAGATAGGAGAAGATTTTGGGTTATCTTCTAAAAAATAAAGATTTATTTCCAATTAAACTTAAAAAGAAAAGAGTTATCATAGGAAATAAAGATGAGATAAAGATTGAAGAGATTTTTTGATTTTAAGAAGAAATTACTTTCTGAAATGCAATTCTGGAAAAGGAAATGTTTTTTGATTTAAACATGTTTTTTTGCATTTTGAAAGATTTTTTTATTTTTCATAAAATATTAATTTTCAAATTCAAAGATATTATGCATTTTTTTTTTCTACATATTTTTTTATTTTCAGAATTTAGAATTTAGAATTATCCCGATTTTTAATTTTTTGAAGATTTAAAAGTTTCAAATTGAATTAAAAATTCAATTAATGAGAAAAGATAAAATTAGAATGTAATTAATTAGAAATGAAATTAGTTAGAAATTGGGGTGAAATTAAATTAATTTGAGAAATTAAATTATTTAGAAGGAACTAATTAACTAATTTAAATAATTAAAGATAATTCTTTAAACACTAGCTTATATAAATTGAATTTAATTAACTAATATAGATCAATTGATTAAATGTTAATTAATTAAATAATATTAATCATTTAATTAAGACTGAGGGAATGATTAAATGATTAAAAAACTATTGAAGAATAATTAGTGCTTTAACGAGAGCTCGCAAGAATGTCCGTTTTTGGGTGTCCACTTGATTTGGAAAAGAACATGAAGATGAATTAAGAGCAATAGCGTTTTGTTCCCTGTCCCATAAACTAGCAGGTCTCATAGACATCATCAAAATCTTTTGTCCATCCATGTGGACGATTCTGATAGGAAGAAAAAAGGCCTACTATGTCAAGGAATTTAGTCACACATGGGATCATGGGGATAAAGCCTATTTAGGGTCCACAATTAAAGGAAAGGCCAAAATTCTAATTGCTCAGTTAAGGACTAGCTCCCACCATTTACGATGTGAAACTGGTAGATGGATGGTCCCAAAAGAAAAGTGGGAAGAGAGAATTTGTGCTTTCTGCAGCAAAGGAGCGGTGGAAACGAAATGACATTTCATTAAGGAATGTGGGGTTTATGAGGATATTCGCAGGAGTACAAGGATTGCCTAGAGGTGAACAACATGACGAAACTTTTCAAAGAGGCAAGATTACACAAGACAACAAACTTCTTAACCCAGATCCACAACAAAAGGAACAACTTGGAGAAATCTGAGCAGGATGCCTAACTTGCTCTTTGGTCCCTTAGACCGATGGTCTCGTGGACGTCATTGAAAACTTTCATTTCATTTCATTCGATCTTTCGTTTCAAGAATTCACAACCTATATTGATATTCGAGCTCAATATGAAAACATCTTAAAAGTGGACAACATACAAGTTTATTTGAAAAGAACAAGGTCAACCAAACTACTCATTTGCTAGTCCAGATTCATATAAAAAAAGATCAAATTGAAAAAAAATATGGAAATTGTTTCAATTGTTTCTTGTTTGGTCTCGTGAACTAATTAAAATCATTCGTTCATTTCATCCCTATTTACCAATGTCCAGGCCCCACTGAAAATCTCAGCCGATTCCAACAAGGTTTGTTAATCTCTTTCGTGGAGGATGTGTACAGCAACTGTTTCAGCTGAAATCAAAGCAGCATACAGAAAGCTGGCTCGACGATTTCAACCGAACGCCGCTTCTTCTGACGCCAAAAAGCAAAGCGCACGGAAGTTTCTGTGCATGCACGACGTGTACGCGCTTTCGGATTCGGAAGCCCGGGCTGAGTATTGAAGTTACGTTTGTCTGCTTGCTTTATCTCTGGGCAAGTCGGTTGAGCGGTGCGGATAGCTTCTAATTTGTTGGTTTCGTTTAAAACCATCACTCTATGCTGAAGCTTGATTGCCGCCTCATGAAAGGAGGTACACTGAACATTGACATCAAGCATTGAAAATGGCCAGAGGTAAGTAAGCAGAACTTTACTCGCACTCCAAATGCTTCCATAGTATCGAAATCTCGGCTTTAATGTGTTTTCATAATTTTCTCAGGCAAACAAGTAAAATCACATTTTAATTTTTTTTCTCTATCGAGTAGGTGTTAAAAGATTAGCAAAAATGTAGAACATGTACACTGATTTGTTTGCCGTAGCTCCATTAATGAATTTGCAACGGCTGTGACAAACTATATATCATTTTTTGAAGGCCACAATTTTAAAATTTCCCAGCCAGAATCAGATTGTCGAGGTAGCGGGCTTAAACCCCAAGCCCAAAACCTTTTTTTAATGGTTGGAATCGGTAAAACATATTCACCGAAGTCAAATGCATACTTAATAAAACGAATAAAACGAATCCAACTCAACATGTTGGCCTTAGGACAAAAACTGCGTAGAAAATTTCGTTTCAAGGAAGAGAAAAGTGCACACCTTCACACCTACAATTGTTTTACGTCACTTTAGGTCAGTGTCTTGGATGCATGCTTTTCCTACATGATTTGCTTATTTTAGCTCACTCATTAACCAAAGATCCAATCTAATACTCTTTCATGCTACATTTCTGCGTTTAAACTTGCCTCACCTAATTTTCATTAGCTTGGTCACCCTTTGACTAGATCACACCTATAATTCTATCCATTTGATTAAATTACGAGTGTGATTGCATCCCCCTTTTTTCAAAATTGAAATTCTTGATTTCTAGGGTTGAAAATCTTAGAATTTGATTGTGCTCATTGGTGTGGGTGCCAAAAAATTTAGATTAGGCATGCTGGGTTGTGTATTTAAGGCATCATTCTACAATACTTTAACTTCATTAGATGAGATGTTTAAATAGAGTGAAAAGAACACCCGAAATCTTTCCTTCTTTTGCATGAATCAGGCGGTCGTCCTCATCTGATAGTCATTAGGTGTCAACAACAATCTACCATTAACAATCAATGATTGACACCTATTGTCAAAGGATACTCCATAGACATCTTTGACATGGTCACTCATTGGTTTGCATTGGGATTCAACAAGAAGAAACTGATGATATCTTCAGTGGCGTCCATTACCATGCTTTATCTTTTTTACTATTGTTAATTGGTCTTGGGGTCTGACTAAGGTGCAAGAAAGTTCCTAAACTTCAATCCTTGCATAATAGGTTCTATGATGCTGCTCAGCACCACCAATTTTTTCTCACTTTAGGTATACATTAGGCGAATAGGTTTCCTTGATACCAAATGCCTAATTTTGCTTAGAACAGAATTGTGCCATTTGGGTAGGATTGCTAATGTTATCATGCCACGAGCTTGTAGACTCTAATTACAATTCTCAATTTGTAGGTCTCTATTCCATTGTGACATTAGTCAAAGTCAACAACAATCCAATTTCAAGTTACAATATAATCTCTCCTAAATTCATATATCTAGGGTTTTAAATTGCATTTAATTTATTCACCTTAGATAGTTCGCAGCAGTTATTAATTTCTCTCTACAAATATAAATGTGAGGGCTGTTGATATTAGCTTCCTATGTATAATATTTGTAGGTGGCAAAGGATGGTTAGGTTAAAGAATGGAAGAATACAACATGTATGTTGCATAGTAATGTGCCCTTACTCCCTTGATCGGTGGTCTTTTCTCCATGATGTCCCTAAGACAACATGACAACAAGGGATGTCCTTTAGGCATACCTTGTCTCTAGTGAATTTAGGGGCACATTCCAAGGATGCCATCCAAGGGTGTCATATACCCCTAGGACATTCATATGTCCTCAAGATGGTTGAAGATGTTTGAGACATCTCTTGACCACTCAAGGGATGATTGGATGTTCCCAAGATGGCCAAAGATGTTTGAGACATCCCCCAATCACCGTAGGGATGGCAGACATCCTCAACACTACAAATCAACTTTTAAACATCATTTCTTTTGAAAACATCAATTAATGAAGAGCGTGGGGCCCCACAAGTCTTCCCACACCTCTTTTGTAACCCAAAAATCACAACTCACGAATCCCAAGTTCCTAGATAAAATGTTGCTTCCAATTTATGAATTTTGCAGCTGAGAAGAAAAAAAGGGGGAAGAAGGGGAACAGAGGTCAAAAAGGGGAAAGTTTTTAGTCACTTTTAGCATCTAGAATCATTGAAAGGTAATGCACACTCACTTATTTAGTTTGTTTTCATATTTTTTTGGTTTTGTCAAAGTGCCTTGGGGTTTTTTTTTCTGCTTTTTTTCCCCAATTTGCTGTTGCAAATTTTAGTTTGTTGAATTTAATGAAAATGAGCAGTAGTGACGAATATGAAAATGGGGAGTGACAATATGATTGAATGTGAACCAATGTTGGGGGTTCTTTACCAAATGCAAGCATTGCTGCACCAAATCCGTTTTTCACTGCACCAAACCCTTTTTCACGCTTTTCAATAGTAAAAAATATATGAGCAAAAGGGCCTTTTAATTTGATGAAATCCTTTCTGCAATATGTTACTAGTTTGGACAAAACTATTTCCAAAATTTTAAAGGGCAGTAAACATTGGTTATGTCATACATACAAAACTAATTTTCATGAGAGTTACGATAGGGTTGGGCACCATTTGTTAGGCAAGTCTAGAATTGGGGTTAGGGTTTTTAAGGACAACTACAGAATATAGGGTTGAAATGGTTTGATTGGTTGGGAAGGGTGAATTAAAAATGAAGATTTTCTTATAGAACCTATTTCAAAGTATTTCAGTGTGTCATCTATTGCTAATGGGCATGTGAGAGGAGAGGGGTTTGATAAAGGGAAGAGGATGACCATTACTACTGACTAGTTAAATTCTTTGGCATGGTGTTTTGAATTTGCATGCATTAGAGGATGTTGATGATTCTATAGTTGAATTCTTGTATGCACATGTCATCTGATTTCATGTGGCACATTGTCTGTATTGCAAAGACATGTTGAAGAAAACAACCTCAATTTGGTCATCACGTGCCCCTTGCAGAGCGTTGATTGCATACCTTCCTGCTCAACAAACAATAGTCCAGAGTGAATGTATTGGAAGACATGAGACAGAAGGATTAGGATAGGTTGCTATATTGTGATGGATAGGTACTTTGATATTTGACTCGATCACTCACTAATATTATATTTACATATCCAATTGACCCCTACTTTCTTAGAGCTATTGATTTATTTGAGAAATACAAGGATGTAGATTTCCAATTTTAGATCTTGAAGGAGGCCATTGAAGAGGTTGGGCTTTCTAGTGTTATCCAAGTTGTGATTGATTTAGCTAGTGTTTCTAATTAGTTGGGTTGATGGTTGAGAGCATTAATAAACATCTTTTTTGTAAAGACCCTTACTGATTCCTATTAGAAATTTGTAATATACTTCCAAACAATTTTCATGAATAGTTTGCGTGAAGCCTAAAGCCCAATCATCCAAATTTCTGTAAGCAACACAATAACAAACTGTACTGGAATTCAAATATTCAGGAACAATACATATTGGTCTTTTTAGCAACAACAATGCTCAGAAACAAATAATCAGCAAAAGGTCATAAAGGAAACACTTTATTCTGCAATATTTACTCTTGAAATATAATTCTGTTTGCAAGGTAATCAGACAACAGAAAACAGATGGCACCTGCTAAAGATCACTACAGCATCAATCTTACCAATCACTCTTGTAATATACTCAGCTTAGAGCTTAATTTCGGTGTTTAGAAAACAAGCCCAGCAATCATGGGGATAGCCTTTTCTCCTTGTCGACCCTTTTACTGTCCAGCAAGATGAAACTGTATGCTCCAGTTCAGGCTCACACCACTCCCAGATATCCAACCACGAATCTGCCACACTCCGCAATTCATATATTTCACAATACGATCTTAGTAATTGGAAGCCTGAGGCAATAATGAAGTCCCGTCAGCAACAAGCACCACGATAAGGGGGTTCAAGGAAGTTTCATGATTTAATAAGAATCCAGTGGCTTTACCAGTTGTAGTCGTTCAAGCAGCTGTGCTAAGAAAACTATAGAAATGACTTTGTAGGCAGGAACGTCACCAAAGCCCTCAATATTAAGAGATAGTCGACCTCAACACATAATAAAGATTTCATATGCTAAGCTTAAAGAGTCGTCCAAATAAATATCAAGCCCCACACAAATATTATGCTGACATCTAAATGCCCGATTAACGAGTTTTTAATAGCTTGCACATAGGGATATTAGTTGCCGTATTATTAAGCTTCAAGGGTTAATGTAATGACCCGAATCGGGCCTTTCCAATTATTTCTCAAATATATCTCATGCAGATTTAAACAAATACAGTCATGCAAATAAAACATTGATTCATAACAAATACCCTGCAGAATGTCCCAATAAAACCCTCAGCAAATATTATTGCATTCTATAACAACAATACAATAATAATGGGATTTCCACAAATCCAAAATCTGAATTACAATATTCAGCAGTAATATCAAATGACAAGAAGAACCTGGAAATGCAACGGCGAACTCTGCAGTGAATCCGCACCGGAGACGAACTGGGGCTACGTCCAATCCACCTCTAAGCCAAAAGGGTTTCCGTCCTCACGGCTGTATTCGAAAGCTGAAAGCTTCCTGATATCTCCAAGAGATAAATATCATATCAAAAACTAAGCATCACAAATGAGACTCCAAGTCTTCTTTTAAAGTTGCAGCTGCGACTCTTCAGTTTCCCCACTTTGTCTCTTCATATTCCACTTAAAGTCACTTTTTAAATAAATATAATGTTGGGTTATAAAGTGACATAATAAAATAAAGTAGGAATCTTCTAGCATTAAAACGGAGGGCCAAACGAACTCGGATGAAGACAAGTGATAGCTTGCCGGAAAGCTCTCGGTGAGACCCTCCAAGTCCACTACTGAAATGCCAGGAAAATTGAGTTCTATCGACCTACTATAAATAGTAAGTACCCTAGAAACCCTGTGGAAACTGCTCCGATTGGCCTGAAACTGAAAACGCATAGGCCAAACATCCCTCTGTTCCTCTGCCAAACCTCGGTTAGCCCACTGGACCATGATGAAAAGGCTAACTATAATGCACGAAATAATGTGCCCTGAAAAGGGGACATTACAAATCATCCCTTCCCGGAGATTGCTTGCCCTCAAGCAATCAGTATCTGCATGCTGTGATCGTAATACTTGGATCCCAAACCAACCTCAGGGAAGTTGCTCCACCAACTTGTTGTGTGAAACTGAAACATATATTATGCCCTGACCTGTGAAGCCATTCACACAGCAGCAAAACAACAACCAGTCTAATGTCAGGATCCCAAATCACTGCAGGATCAGTCATACCAAACTGCCCTGTGTCGCCATCATCTGTGAGAAAGTCCTCAACCCAATTGAGAACCTCACTCCAACTGAGATCATTGGCACCGCTACGGTCAGATGCAGGGAGAAACCAAACCTCACACCAATCGACTCCTTGAATAAATACCAACCGCAAGTACGTCCCTCCTGGATCCCATAAGCAAAAGGGCCATCCATCTCTCCAGCTGGCTGAAATATCCTGATGCCCAATGTCCCTACTGAGTGAAACACCAGAAATGTCCAACTGCCATAACACTGCCCCTCTGATTTGTCGCCCAAACTGGAAACTGTACTGAAGAGGCAAGATACGTAGACTGTCGGACAAGGCTTCCATCTGCAAGCGAGGAAGCATACCAAACCAATCACTCACCCCACACCTCTGCAATAATCGGGAAATAAAGTTCTCCGTAGGTGGGCTGAATGGAAAACCAAATGTATCCCATATAGTGTGGCCAACATGCGATGCACTGACCAATTCTACTGGAATTCCTGAATCAGCATAAGGATTCCATAACTGTCTCTCAATACCCGGAGTCATACAGTGTACACCATGGTGTGAAAAATTCACCCCAACAAGCATAATCATCATACCAAGCTTGATAACCCCGTACTGAATAAGCTCTACCCGAACATCATCATCATGCCTAAAATATGTGGTGATAGAATTACCATAAGCACTGGATGAATCAGTATGATAATGTAGAGGAGTTGCGGCTGTGTGGAAAGAGGAAAGATCCATAGGATGCTTCCTAACACGAGACATCTCACCATTAACGCGAGGTAGTGCAAGGGATGACATATCACCCATCATACCACAAGACATAACTGCCCATCCTGGACTACTCGTGTAAAACCCACACTGCTTAGCAACTGAGCTCATCCCGCTACTCCGACCTGGTGACCAAGATTCACCTCTAATAGCTGACCCTGGGTCCCAAATTCTGTAATCGACCTCATCTTCGTCATAAGGGGATAGAAAATACCTTCCTCATCTAGCTCAAAGAAGGGATTATCAAATATTAAATCAGCATCCATCTCAAACAAGAACTTGTCGATCGCCTGAAAGCTATCTAACTCATAAGGAAACTCTGGACGATCCAAAGATCTTTTGGGGCAGCTATCCAAGTCATAGGTCTGCTGTATGCTATCGAGTTCCTGAATCACCTCCTGAAAGAATTCGGACCTTTCCCTGTCGTCCTGTTCCCTGTACTGACTAGTGGCAACAATCTGATTTCTTGCTTCCTTAAGAGCAAGATGTGTGTGCTTCAAGGTTTCTTGAGCAATATTAAGTTCTCTGTTGAGCTCATTGGCCTCATCCTTTTTCCTCAACTGCTCAGCATAATTTTCTGCAACTTGTAATAGGTAGTCGCGATCCGACAGTAAGCATAGATATTATGATTTTGAAACCTCAAATGTTGTTTTGACCTCTTGTAAATCTGCAACATAAGATCCAATCCTTATACCACTTTGTCCTATCTCTCTTTGAGCTTTCCTGTAAAGATCCTCAATGATCTGGTGAGTGCTATCATGGTGAACAAGAGCTGCAGTAATTGCATCGTTATTTACCTTCAACTGTCGCTGCAAGACATGCTCCTTATCGTTATCGTTTTGAGACGCATTCTTTGATTGTTCATCCACTTCATCGTTATGCATACATGACGCGCTACTATAGAAATCACATGATTCCTCATATTCTGTAACCTGTTTATTTGCTACCTCTTCTTTAGCCTCTCCATGTATGGGTTCAATATTTGTTTTGCAATCTCCTGCTTCAATGTCAACCCCATAAGGCTTTTCTTCAATAACTGACTTAGTTTTTTGTTCACTTATAGGTTGAGTAATGATATCTGGAAACTCTTCATATAAATTTCTGCACCTGTCTTGTGCAAGTAGATCCCGAGCCAAATCCTGCCACCGCTTCTTTGCCATTAAAGTCTTGTGTTGTAGCTTTGGATGAAAGTCCAGGAAACTAGAGAAGGTTAAATCTCTCTGAACCCGCAGAGGAAGTGTGTTATACTCATCATATATGTCGAGTATTTCTGTCCTTTCATCAGGTTGTGAAATCTGGACTAACTATTGCTGTACCTTAACAAGATCCTTCAAGACCTTTTCCAAGCCTTGCATCTTTCCTAGCTAGATACAACTTGTCTTTGCAGGTGAAAGTTCAGACTTACATTGCTAAAAATCTTCTGATTAACTTGTATCTACCAAGGACGAGGCTTCACTTTCAAAGTATGAATTTTTTTGACGTTTCACAACTCCCTCAAGCTGCATGTATCATGTTCCTCTTGTTGTCAACTCAATCAATTAGACTTCCTGCCTTCTGTCATGTGATCATTTTGTCAAACAGCGTATAAGTGTTCTGAGACAAGGTTTGCTGCTTCAGAACTCAGGTTTACATAAGCAAGAATATGAATTGCGGACAAAGAAGAATTTCATTCTTCACAAATTAAGACATCCTCCAACTTGCTGACCATAACAGGAAATTTTATCCATCATTACTGTATACTAAGTAATGCCTTTCTCAGACAAGAATTTACAATTACTGACAGTGACAAGAGTTTACAATCACTAGCAACCTGACTCAAGCTCAGTCCAAGAATTTTCACTGTATGTGCAATATCAAGGTTCCCAATTGTAATGTCCCATTTTGGGATATACCACTTTTCTGCTAAATAAAAATGGCTTGATATAACGCTGTGATCTCTGTAAAATTCCCTTGTCGATCAGATTTGGTCACCCACATTGACAGCAGTGTGATTTGTAGTCCACCTGTGTACAAAACATTATACTATCTCGTAACTGTTATTGTTGCTTATACAAGATGGGAATTGCACCAAAAGTGATGGAAAATGTGCTACTGGTAACCGCGTGCGTCAAATCTCCCCGCAACTGGATTCTTTCTTGGTTTAGTATTGCCGTGTGGATTATAACCCAATTGTGTATTCCCTTGCTCGAACATGCAAGTCGTAAAACGGTAACTCAAAACAACTCCAACCTAGCCTCCATACCTTCCATTGAGACAACGACCTTCCTGAGCTACACGTCCAGGTGAATGGAAAACATAGTACTCCCTGTATGCTCGACAACCATTCTTTAATATTACGTATAATTTCAGTTCAATATAAATAGTTGATACAATTTATTCCAGCTCGGTGTCTCATCAATAATCTCGAGTATGATAGAAGTGTATCTCAAGAAAACATTCTTCCGTAGCGTATTCTCGTGTCTGTTCTCCAGACGCTATATCTGCCCACGACTTTCCAACGTCTGCTGTGAAGTAAGCGACACCCGTGTCTTTCGCGCTGGACATCCGCGTTGCCTGGGAAGGTGTTAGTGGAAGCGTTGCCATAGCCCACACTCATAGCCAACGCGTATTAACAACACCATTTTTTTATTGGTATCTAGACACGTTTAGCTACAGTCCAGAATTGACGTGTCACTGTTCCGTATTCCCCATAAGAGCTCGACACGTAATATTTATCTTCTGATTAAAGAAAACAATTAGTCTCCTCCAATACCCGGAATCACGAGCTACAACTTCAAGTTTTAATGCCCAACATCAAAGGCACGATTCACTCCTTCTGCGAATAGTAACATATGGGGACCCAACACTCCCAGCTGTTACGATGGTGTGAGCCGTGTGCAGACTCCAACTCCTTAGCACCACGCGTGGCTTGTGCAACTTCTTCACGCCGAGGCCCACCTTATTCATGTCTAGTCACAACTTTCGAATACTGGTGTTTTCGCTCAGCAAGGAGTCCTGATGCCTGTGGTAGAAGGGCTGCAGAGCAACCGACTTCTCACGCCCAGCTTTGCGGTTACCAATACACCCGTGATGTTTGAGACTCTATCCACCTGATATATACTGAACAATGCGAGGAATCTCAGATTTCTCCTCACATGTAAATCATAGAGAACGTGTAGATTGACACCCGCACTTGACGTTGGTGAAACACAGTTGATATTTGTCTGTAGGTGTAAATGTTATCGGCATGTTCAGAGGATTTCGCCTTCACAGTTTGTTACATTCGTTGTTATACGTTTCCATGAGTAATGGGCCAGGTAACATGCATAGAACTCTAATGTTACGAATAACCAGCCCACCAGTTTCCCCAAACACCACGAAGGGATTTCAATGATGCAAGAGCCAATGGTGAATATCGAATTTATCAATACAATTTCCTCCTTGTTGATCAAATATCAGAACGCTGACATTGAAGAGTGTTGAATATGAAGTAGTCTGTTTTAGCAGTGCGAAAAGCTCAAGAATGCAATCAGAAATTATTCCCCATGCTAAGCATGTTGTGACGTAAACAGTTATTTTCAAGATGTTTTGCCATGTTCCAGAATGCCTGAGTTTGAAGCTGATTACCTTTCTATTGCTAAAAGTGGCAATAACTCAGTAAAACCAAAATCTGAGTTGAACTTAATAAACTGAGATCCAAAATCTCTGAAGTCTGTTACTCAGGAAACTCTTCTGCAAATATGCTTCTGAAGAAAACCTCACAGGCTGGCAAGATTTATGGCTCTGATACCACTGTAATGACCTGAACTGGGTCTTTCCAAATATTTTTCAAATATATCTCATGCAGATTTAAACAAATACAGTCATGCAGATAAAACATTGATTCATAACAAATACCCAGCAGAATGTCCCAATAAAACCCTCAGCAAATATTATTGCATTCTATAACAACAATACAATAATAATGGGATTTTCCACAATCCAAAATCTGAACTACAATATTCAGCAGTAATATCAAATGACAAGAAGAACCTGGAAATGCAATGGTGAAATCTGCAGTGAATCCGCACTGGAGACGAACTGGGGCTACGTCCAATCCACCTCTAAGCCAAAAGGGTTTCCGTCGTCACGGCTGTATTCGAAAGCTGAAAGCTTCTTGATATCTCCAAGAGATAAATATCATATTAAAAACTAAGCATCACAAATGAGACTCCAAGTCTTCTTTTAAAGCTGCAGCTGTGACTCTTCAGTTTCCCCACTTTGTCTCTTCATATTCCACTTAAAGTCACTTTTTAAATAAATATAACGTTGGGTTATAAAGTAACATAATAAAATAAAGTAGGAATCTTCTGGCATTAAAACGGAGGGCCAAACGAACTCGGATGAAGATGAGTGATAGCTTGCCGGAAAGCTCTTGGCGAGACGCTCCAAGTCCACTACTGAAATGCCAGGAAAACGGAGTTCTGTCGACCTACTATAAATAGTAAGTACACTGGAAACCCTATGGAAACTGCTCCGATTGGCTTGAAACTGAAAATGCCTAGGCCAAACATCCCTCTGATCCTCTGCCAAACCTCGGTTAGCCCACCAGACCATGATGAAAAGGTTAACTATAATGCACGAAATAATGTGCCCCGAAAAGGGGACATTACAGTTAATGAAGATTATTGATCACAAACAATGGAATATATGAAGCCGTTTTTCAATCAATATAAACTCTTCACCGTTGAATGCCTAGAAATATAAACTTCACCATTCATTCTTCATAAAATATAATACCTTAGTTCTATAAATATTTCATTACTGTGAATTTGTCTTTGAAAGAAGACTTCATGAATTCGGCATAGATGTAGACTTCATCACGAATCCACCCCTTTGGAAGAACTAGGTCTTTTTCCAGCCCTTCTGTCAAATCCCTGAAGGTTTTCATCTGTAGAAATCATAAATCGTTTATCAATTCCCAAAAGCATGTCTAATACATCATTAGGAATCCCCTTATAAAGATCTCTAGGAAGTATCTAGAAGATAGGCTGACTTGACATAGTTGGAGAAATATATTTAATAAACTGACATATATATATATATATATTTGATCGGAATTAACAGCTTTATGGGCTGTACCCTGATATTAATACCCAAAAAGTATTACATCCATATGAGAAGCATAACCAGTCCTTATGCCTTTTTACATTCTAGCTCCATATGCAGTTTAGAGCCTAAACCAGCACCTAATACCCCTAATATAAACATACCGAACCCCCAAGAGAGCTCCAAAATTGGGGACCTAGAAACTACAGACAATCTAAAACAGAAAGCTAAATAACTATATCATACTATAAAGCAGAAAGGAAAAGCCACCATCATCTGACCAAAGAAACTATGTGGTCTGGGTCTTCTTCATTGCACTAGCAACCACTAGACAAAACGGATCACAGGTATTGTGGCCATCCACTCTTGTGCGCACCGACAAAACACCCTTGGAGTCAGCAGCAATGTACTCCTCCACAGTCTCTGGTTCATCCACAGAGTCTTTGATTATCAGGCCCTCGATGACCAAATATTTCTGAAGCCAGCCAGAACCACCATCTTCTTGAGGAACAAAACGTTCCTAGCAACCACCGCCGTCCTTTTCTCCCATCTCACCTCATCCTCATGTACCAAAATTGGTAGCTTCACTACCTCTTTGCCTTTGTGGTGAGCAATGTAGTAGTGTCGGGGCCGAGGGATGACTTGAGCCGTCTCATCTACATTCTCCAGAATGTCATCCAGTTCCCCCAGAAAATATTTTTTGATAAGCCTCCAACATAGTGCCGCCACTGTGAATTTCTCTTCCCTGACATCAATGAGGCTTGCTACAAACATTGCAGAAATATCGGTATTAACTCTATACGGATGCTCAACACGCAAAAAATCTTCCCCCAAGATTTCCTGTATGGCATAAACCCCCAGCCCATGCATGCGTTTGGAAACCTTAATCTTTTCTCAGTTATCTCACCTAAAAATGACATTTGCCATTTGCGGCAAATGAGACACACAGGGGTATCCATTCGCAGAAATGGATTCAGATAGAAAGGAGCTCCAAATTAGAAATCGCCTTGACCACCGCTCAGCCAGGTAATAAATAGCAACTGCTGTTCACCATCACACTTGACATCATTATATGACAATCCTAAACAGGCCTTTGGTTCTATGCCAGCCCTAAAAATTAGTGTGAAAGTCCTATCACATCTTCCGTACAGGCATGGTACACAAATATCACTCTCATACCTTGTTGTTTCCTCCGCTGCTCACCACGTCATCTGCCTTCCCAATATCAAAGCTGTCGTGAAATATTCGTTAGATTTCTCATTATCTCTCATTAATGGTCTGATTACGAGTGATTGCACCCCAGCCAAGTTGGGTTTGGATTAATAATTCACCATTATTACTATTGTTTTTTGCATGCAATCGTGTACAACTTTTTTGTCTATATCCCTCGGGGCCACCATCCACATCATTTGCTGCCAAGGAAAAGTAGTTAAACGCCCCAACCCGTCGAGAGGGAAGCTGATTTGGCAAGAGCGTCAGCCTCTTGGTTACCCTCTCTATACATGTGAGACACCTTAACATTATCAAGTTTTTTGTAAGATCTCTAATAGCCCTCAACCACCTACCCAACTTCCAATTTGGGGTTTAATTTTGTCTTATGGCATTTATCGACAATAGGGAATCTCCTTCCAAATGGAGATTTCAAGCCTCGATTTCTAGCCCACATTTGAGACTAAGTATAATGGCTCTCATTTCTGCTTCATTATTTGAGGCAATCCCAATATGTTCTGACATTTCTTTTATGGCTCTGCATTCCTGATATCTTGCAATGAGCCTGGGATTCCCCCTAGATGCACCAACAAAGTTTACTTTTATCCATTTGGCTTTCGGTTTTTCCCAATGCACATTCTCCCGTGGATTCGAAGAAAGGTCAACCTTTCCAGTCCCATTAACAGGAGCTATAATATTATTCTATTATTATTCAGTTAAATTAATTAATACTAAGTCATCATTTGAATTTTTTATTTATTTTTTTGACAACTTAATAAAAGTCAATTTAATTAATTGTCACCTTGAAAATTGGGGACATTACAGTCCTCCCGGCCCTAACAGTGCTTGTCCTCGAGCAATTCTCTGCTGCACCACTAGGATCCCAAAGTAGCCATATGAAAAACACTGTATCACTCCACTGCTCAACTTTGATGCAACCAGCAGTCCTGAATCCTGCATCTCTGTTATTATGAAGCATTCCCTCAATAAGCTTATTAATAAATCCCAATCACCATGCTGTCACATCCATCAAACATGAGAACATAGAAGTATCTCAAGGAGCCAGCAACAACACACAACTCTCCAACTACAAATGATCTCCCATGGAAATGCAAAATGCACCATAGATGCATGAAAAGACATATCAGCCCATCCTAGGTTGCTGGTGTAAAACTAGAACAGCTCCCATAAATCTGAAAATCGGACTTATGATGATGTAAGTGCTTCTAATGTCAAATGATGACAGTGCCTCATCATTATGCTCCCAAGAAAATCTATGTTCAGCAATGTATAGCAGTCATTACTCAACAATGTATGTAGTAGTAACCCATGAGTTAGGATTGGAACACTTCTGCCCTTATGCTTATGTGCATACCATAGATCATAACCCAGCTGAAACTCAAACATTTGCAACTTAAAACCAAGTATCTCTGTGACAACTTCTCCATACCTTGGCTCATAGACTAGCTGAGACTCCACTTCTCCAAGTGCATACCCATCAAAGGCAAGTATCTCATGACATGTGTCACAAGCTTTGGAATTAGGGCGTTCTCAAACTTCATCAAAGAATCACCATCATGATAGGTTTGTACCTCAACACAAGTAGACTCCTCAAACTCACCATGGATGGCTAAGTGTCCAACCAAATCTGATCCACCCATGTCTCTATCTACACATGCATGCCTCACATTGTTGTTTGGTCCACACAATGTATGCCCGACTATCCTATCCAATACTATGACTGAGACAGCATCTAAGATTCCTCGAATTATGTGATATTTAACACCGGGCAAATCTTTAACTCTTCCACCTCTTACTAATACTACAGAATGTTCTTGTAAATTATGGTCAATACCAGGTATATAAGCAGTGATTTCATATTTAGAAGTTAATCGTACTCTGGCGACTTTGCGTAAGGCAGAGTTTGGTTTTTTAGGGGTGATAGTGGAAAAGTTGACAGAAAAGTTACCTTTACTGCCACTATACAAAACCGTACATGAGAATTTCACCTCATACGGCTTCTCGTTCAATTCTTTTGAGGACATTTTTGTTTTTCGAGTATTTATATATATATATATATATTCTATATATATTCATATTATATACTCGAGTATTTATATATATAAAACTATCCGAATCCTTCGGGGTTAATTCTTCTTTCTCTTCTATATTAAAAAGAATGAGAGTGACAATCTTTTTTTTATCCATTTTTATTATTTTATTAACATGCTCATTTTTTATTGATATCTCGAAATATCATTTTTTTTAATCACAAATTCAATTCAAAATTGACGG
>MU228010.1:2559255-2589111 GCA_018584345.1 Thuja plicata
TCGAGTATTTATATATAGAAAACTATCCGAATCCTTCGGGGTTAATTCTTCTTTCTCTTCTCTATTAAAAAGAATGAGAGTGACAATCTTTTTTTTATCCATTTTTATTATTTTATTAACATGCTCAATGGGTTCTCCAAAAGAAATGTCTCCTGATCCTCATGATGTATACAAACAAAAATTTCTGAACCATACCTCTTTCCATGTCCACACAAATCTGAATGTTCTTCTTGCTTGCTCAACTCAAGAGGCTCATCCCTTGTATGCTCCATCTCCATTTCTTCTTCCCTTGGAGGAAATAGTGAATGAAGATAGACTTTTCTTGATTGTCTTGCTTGATCTATATTATTTCAGTATTCCTTGATTCCTTGTAGATGTTGTTGTTTTGCTTGGGCAGCTAACAACTTTGCCTTCCTAGTTCTTTGTAACCATCCATCACACATACCTGGTGTCTTCTTTACATCTTCCATGCTATAATATACAAACTTAAACCTCTTTTGGCTTGGATCCATAAAAAATGCCTGATGTTTGAGTCTCGAATCTTGAGTGCCAACATTGGGAGACTCCATAACAGTATCATCTTCAAGCATAAGTGCTGCCAATTTATGATTCTGCACAGGTAAGGAACCACTGTTTTGAATCAGGAAATCTGTCTTTTCCTCATGCTGTTGTGTGATGTCTTCATAGATCTTAATCCCCTCTCCTTTAATGAGTCATCAACAAGTGCTGGTTCAAGAGATGTCTCCAGCTGAAAACCAAATGTATCACCTGTCACAACTTCTGTCCCGTGGTTGTAAGATATATCTTCATCTTTTATTCTACAAACTTCACATTAGGGTGCCACAAATTCTTCATCCATGTGTCTACCTTTCACAATCTTCATATTGAGTTGTTGCTCTTTGGATGTGGCTGCTTTATATGACTGAATTTCTGTTTCGGATGATGAAGAATATGTCAAGCTCAACTCATTACAATGGGAAGCTCCTTGAGATCTAAACTAGATATGGTGAGTTTTGTATGGTTGCACTTGCAACAATTGGCTGTATTTGGGGACAATAGGACACACTTGGGCCATAGGAGAACCTCAGAATCTTTGGTTTAAAATGTATTGGTGTCTTAACATTGTAAGAGATTTGAGTGTATTTGTTATACTTAATCAGATGACTAACCCAAGCTAAACAAAAATAACATAGAAAAGGGAAATTTGTTACTGCTCCATGACAAACACAAAAAATGAAATCACCTATGTATGAGCAGACATGAGAAATCAAACTGGCTTGACAAAACACTGGGAAAAATAAACCTCCCCCCTTTTAAGCTGAGAGTGCTACCATCATAGGACGTTTCCTTGAAGTCTAGGCAAATTATCTATTGCACTTGAAGGTTTGGGATGATATGGAATGTCATGCAGAAAAGACTCAAGTAGTAATTTGTCAATGCTTTGCGATTTAGGATAGTCTTCACTCTCATTGAGATTTATCCTCATCTATTGAAGATACTCCTTTTCCTTCTAGATATAGCTTGGGAAAACCCGTCATTGTAGCACATCTTCAGGAATGATAAGAACCTCACAATTGATTCCTTCACAATTTCTTGACAGCCCTTGTCTTGTGATATTTGATTGGAGTACAGCTTCACTAACAATTGGTGTATTCTTATCAACTGTTTCTTTATTGATATGCATGGGAGCTATTGAGGATAAGGATCGTTCAAACCTCAAGCAAAACTTAACTGTGTCCTCCAGTGACAGCCTGCTTTCAAGATGTTGCAAGAATATGTTCGGTTCTTGCCTCACATTCTCCATATCTATGCCCAGGCCAATGAATGCATTGGGAGTTAAAATATCTTTAAGAAAAAGAAACTATTCTTGATCAGACTGCGATCCTTTACTGACAGTCTGTCATGAAGAAAATTGTCAGCATCTGGAAGAAAACTTTTTTTCTCCAGCAAAGATGTCAACTGAAATTGAAATTCTTTGTCATTAATGCACGTGGAATCTATTGTCCTCGAAGCTGAAACTTCAAGGAGAAAAATTTATTCTTGTTCTGGCAGTGGAATCAGATGCTGAAAAAGATGTCAACCATATGTACGAGACTCCATTTCTATAGTGGACACTTCATGAACAGCTTGAGTTGGGTGATCTCTTTCAGTTTTGTCTTGTGTAGGTTCTTTGACCAATCCTGAGAATGGACAAATAAAGTAATCTGATGCATCATCATTCTTGACACAATTGATGTTTCCTCACCCAGTCAAAAAAGATGGCACTGCAACTATCACCCACACATGTTTGTGAAGCCTCGTCCTCCTCAAAGAATATGACATACTTGTGCAGTTCCTTCTGTTAGCATTATGAGTGCAGTGTTGTCATTGGTGTCAACATTTTGTGTACATTGATGTCAACCTGATGAAGAAGTGTATGAGTTCAGTAGGGTACCTGATTTAGAGAAGTATGGGAGTTGTGTTCAGTATTGTATCTGATGAAGAGTTGTGTTGTTTGGGATATACAAAAAGAGCATCTGAAGTCTAATATGTAGGAAAAAGTATTTAAAATGCTGTATTATATTGATGTTCTGATGTTTGGTGGTGATAGCAAGTCAGTATGAGGTGTATCTGGAAGATGGAAGTATGGGAAGCTGAAATATGAAGGAAAGAGTATTTGAAGCATTTATGGGAGAATGCTCCACATTCCTCCGCATAAGATGTTGACGGCTTGCAGTTTTGGTTGTAAAGACTATGGTCTGTGTATATTGCACTATCATGTTTTCTGGTCCCCAACTATTTTGTAGTGGAAGTTGCATTTTGTTGTTTGTTGATAGTGAGGCTGGTTGTTAGGGATGGTCAGGACAAGTTCGGAGAATGCTTCACATTGGTACTTCAGGCTGTGCGGCTTGGTGAACATGTTCAGTTGGTTTGTGCAGTGTTTTAGTTCAGATATCTGGTGTTGGTTTTCTCCGCAAGTGAAGTATGTTGTTTTGAGTGCGACATTGTGTTTGTGTTGGTCTCCTACTGACTCAGTTGATTGTGGTGATTTGATTTATGACTTATTGTTTTGGATATGCTTTGGAGAAAGAGTTATGAGGTTAAAATAGGTCTTACTGTGGCGTGTTGTGCTTCACATGGTGTTATGTGCATTGGAGAGTGTTTTTGGGCCGGTCTGTTAACATGCTTTAATGCTTTGCTACGTGTTTCATTTGGGTCTGACCTTGGAGGTTGTTGCTAAGCTTGCGCTCTGATGAAATCATTTGTGAAAGGCGTGTTATGATGTAGTTGGGTCCCCTTTATCTCCTGGGGTAGACCACATTGGATGTAAATGCTCGAGGTGGTTGACTTTGTGTAAATGATGCTTATCTCTATTGTGGCCAAGTTAGTTGTAATCTTGGTTGATCACACACACACATGCACACACATATATAAGTGTGGATTTTGTGGTGGATTGATTTGGATTGTTTGGGATTGAATGTGAAGTCAGTGTAATGCGAATGTGAAAGAGAAGAGGTGGAAGAGTGTGAGTTTGACAAAGTTGTTACTGTGTTTGATCAGGACATTCTACATCTTTTTATTTCATCATTTCCTTGTTCCTGCTAGAAGATTGTGTACTCTTTTGGGAGCTTGTGTAGATTTGTATCTTGCCCTAAGGCAATGTGCCTTAGCCTACAAATCCATCTTCAGGGAGCAGTGCGCTTTCATGGCAGTGACCCTAAAACAAACATTGTATTCTGTTATTCATGTAGTGAGTGTGATTCTCATTGTGGTTTTTTCGTGCATTGGGTTTCCTCGTAAATCTGGTGTTCTTATGTGTGTTGTCATTGCAATATCTTTTACGGATAGTTAGTTGGATTAAAGCTAACTGATAAGAAATTGTAATAGAATAATTAAGTTATTATGCATGTTGATTCACCCCTTCCTTGCCCCTTGGCATTTGGAGGTTTTCAACAATTGGTATCAAAGTTGAGTTCCTCTTGAAGAAGCTTAACTACTTGAGGTAGATCCGAGATGACAAATGAACATGACGTCAAAGTATTGAAGTTTGATGGAATGAGTTATACATTTTGGATGGCAAGGATGGAATCACATTTGGACTCTAATGCTGTTTGGAGTTCTAGAAGCTATCAGAAATTGCTACGCTCTTCTAGCGTTTGGTACTCCTACACCGGATGAAATCAAGGCACATGAGAACGATGTGAAGGTTAGGAATGCTATTATCAGTGGATAAGGCAATTCAGAGTTGCTGAAAGTCATGGGATGTAAGACCACATATGATGTTTGGGAAAAGTTGGGCAACATATATGGAGACAAGAATATCAAGCAAATCAAGTTGCAAAATCTGAAGCATTAATTTGAGACTTTGAGAATGACCAAGGATGAGAATGTAGAAGGTTACTTGCATTGAGTGAATGAAATTGTAAGCAAATTAGAGGCATTGGTGGAACTATCGAGTGAATGAAGTTGTATTGAGGTGATGAGAACTATGCCTATACCCTACAAAATTTTACTGATTGCCATTAAACAGAGTAATGATATGGAGAAATATACTTTGGAAGAACTCTATGGAGCAGTCTCCGCCTTTGAGATGTTTGAACTTGAAGAGGGCCAATATGAAAAGACAGATGCTACATTCAAGGCTACTAAGAAGACTGAAGATGTACCTGAGGCAAGCTAAGATCTGGATGATTTAGAAGCATTTTTTGTTAGAAGACTAAAGAAAGGATCCAGAAAGTATAAAGGTAAGTTACCCTTAAAGTGTTTCAATTGTGGAAGAGTAGGACATTATGTTGCTAGATGCCCTTTTAAGGAAGATAATAAGATATCTGATGATGATGAGAGGACAAATAGTTAAGAAGGAATAACAAAAATACTAGGACATATAACGAAGATAAAGGTAAGAAGAGTTTTTGTTCAATGGAGACTCATTCATCAGAGGACGAAGATGGAAATAATTCAAATGATGAAGTGTTGTTCTTGGCTATTAAGGAGGATAATAGTAGCAGATCCAGAAGCTAGAATGCTACGGAAGAAATTGTGAAGACTGCTTTACATGCAAGAGAAGAATCCAAACCTTGGATAATTGATTCCGATGTTCAAATCACATGACATGCGAGAAAAGAGAGTTCATGAAGCCTGGAAAGTATGATAGAGGATCAGTCTCATTTGCTGGTGAAGGCTCTACACCTATATGTGGTAAGGGAACCATATCAATTGATGGAAACATAAAGCAAGTGATGTTTATTATGTTAAAGGATTAAGGCAAAATCTATTAAGTGTAAGTCAGTTGTGCAGTAAAGGTTTTGAGGTTAGCTTTCTGGATCTAGATGTGAAATTAGAAAAGGTTCCGGAAGAATAATTGCAGAAGGAATGAGAAATGAAAATGTTTATTATCTCAAAAAAAAGCGTGGAGGCAGTTGCTCTTTGTCTTAGAGCAGTGAATGCTGGTTATGACACAAAAGAATGGGACATTAATTTTGACAATTTGATGAAGATTGTCTCTTCTAATGTTGTAAGAGACATGCCTAAAATTATCAAGCCTACTAACGCTATGTGCAGAGACTGTTAGATGGGAAAGCAACCTAGGAACAAGCTCAAAAACAAGGAGTATTCGACCGCAAGACCATTGGAGCTAATACATACAAACCTATGTGGACCTACAAGGGCAAGAGGACTTAATGGTAAAAGGAATTTCATGTTACTCATTGATGACTATTCTAGGATGACATGGATTACATTGAAACATTCTTAAGACAAAAATCCGAAACTTTGGATAGGTTTAAGACTTTCAAGAATTTGGTTGAGAATCAGATAAATGTTAGAATCAAATGTTTGAGATCTGATAGAGGAGGTGAATTTACATTACATGAGTTTGATAGATTTTGTGAAGATCACGACATTAGGAGACAATTGTTTGCTCTTAGGACTTCACAACGAAACAGAGTAGCTGAAAGGAAGAATAGAACAATTGTAGAAATGGCTAGAACTATGACGAAAGATGCTAACCTACCAATTTATACTGGAGAGGTGCTGTGCATACTTCTATTTACCTTCTTAACAGAGTACAAGTGAGTAAATTATACAAAGACACCTTATGAGTTGTGGTTTGGAAAGGTACCTATTGTCAAATACTTCAGGATCTTTGGAAGCAAATGCCATATCAGAAGAGATGAAGACAATTGCGGAAAGTTTGGTGCAAGATTTGATGAGGGGTTCTTTTTGGGATATTTTACTACAAGTAAGGCATACCGATGCTACAATATGAGGTTAAAGAAGGTTGTGGAAAGTGCAAATGTCCGAGCAAGTGAAGATTGGAGTCAGACTGTTCTTGAACCTGAAATTGAGTTAGAAGAAGTTTTTGTTACCCTTGCAGAAGAAAAGAGTGCTCCGAAAGACAAAGAAGGATCAAAGGAAGAAGAAAAAGAACCTAAGCAAGTATTGAAGACACATGATAAATATGTACAGGGACATCATTTTGAAGATCAGATAATTGGAGACAAACACAAAGGCGTTCAGATAAGGAGAAGACTTGTCAAGGCAAGTGAACAAACAAACTATTGTTTTATATCTAAGGTGGAACCAAAGGCTTATATAGAAGCAAGCAAAGGATGAAAGTTGGATGAAAGCTATGAATGAAGAACAAGACTAGATAGAGAAGAATTAGACATGGGAACTGGGACCTGGACAAGTGGACAAGAATGTGTTTGGAACTAAGTGGGTGTTCCGGAACAAGATGAATGCAAATGGACAAGTCACTAGAAACAAGGCAAGATTGGTATGTAAAGGCTATACACAAGTTGAAGGAATAGATTTTGAGGAGACTTTTGCTTTGGTAGCTAGAATGGAAGCTATTAGAATGTTTTTGCTTTTTCTGCCTACAATAATTTCAAAGTATATTAGTTAGGTCTTCATTTCTATATGGAGAATTGGAAGAGGAACTCTACATTGAGCAACCAGATGGTTTCAATTAGGTGATCCGAATATAGTCTACAAACTCAAGAAGGCTCAAGCAAGCTCCTAGAGCTTGGTATGAAAGATTGGACAAGTATGTGCTACAACAAAATTTCAAGAAAGGTATTGCATATAGAAATCTCTATTTCAAGGTTGAAGATGGTAAGTCACTAATAGTAATTGGATATGTTGATGATATTATTTTTGAGAAGTTCGCTAAAGAGATGTAGAAAGAAATTGAAATGTCTATGATTGGTGAGTTGCCATTCTTTCTTGGTCTTCATGTTATTCCGAAAGAGGATGGTATTTTTATTTCTCAAACTAAGTAAGTTAAAGAAATGTTGAAGAAGTTTGGAATGGAGGATTCTAAAGCAGTTGGAACCCCCATGGCTATTGGTTGTCACTTGAGCAAAGATGATGAATCTCCGGGAGTTAATCAAAAACTTTACAGATCTGTGATAGGACTACTGTATTTGATGGCTTCAAGACTAGATATTATCCACGCAATTCGCTTGGCTGCTAGATATCAAGCTAATCCTAAGCAGTCTTATGAAAAAGTAGTAAAGAGGATATTTCGATACTTGAAAGGGACTCCAGATTTTGGATCATGGTACAAAAGGGATAATGATTTCTCTTTGAAAGCTCTTACTGATGCTGATTGAGCTGGATGTGCTGATGACAAAAGAAGTACAATTGGTGGTGCATTTTTCTTAGGAGACAGGCTTGTCTCTTGGACAAGCAAAATGCACTATTCAGTTTCATTATCTACTATTGTGGCAGAGTATATTGCAGCAGCATTTGGATGTACTCAAATAATGTGGATGAAGTACACTCTTTAAGGATATGAAGATAGTTTATGATAAAGCTATTCCGATGATGTGTGATAACACAAGTGCTATCAATGTTTGAAAGAATCCGGTTACACACTCAAAGACTAAGCACATTTCTATCTAGTATCACTTCTTGAGAAAGTTGTTGAAAAGGAAGTAAAATTGGAGTATGTACCCACTAAGGAACAAATTCCAGAAATTTTCACTAAGGTGCTAGCAAAGGATACTTTTGAGTATCTTAGCTAGAGGGTAGGTGTATTGCCCCTCCTTTTTCAAACTAGATGCATAAGAGGTGCATCTTTCCAGGGGGAGAACTATTGTCTACCTCGTGTCTCCTAGAGTGATGCGGTTGCTTCTCTCAAGGGAGTATTGAAGGTGCAGGATAAGTGTCGTAGAGATAAGGTTTCCCTAACAAAGGGAGTGGTGTTGCTGATAGTGTTGTTCCCGGAAGAGGGAGAGATATAGAATATGAGAAGGGAGAGAGATAGAGTACAGATGTCCCTGAAAGGGGGAGAGACATAATTAGATCTTTTAGTTTTTGCACTCTTTGTCCTTGTTTTCAAAGGGGGAGAGAAGTGTAGATAATGGGTCATCAGGTTGTTTTGTCGTTGTTGTAGCCATCAATGACAAAGGGGGAGATTGTTAGCATTATGAGTTTAGTGTTGTCATTGATGTCAACATGTTGTGTGCATTGGTGTCAACTTGATGAAGTGTGTAAGCTTAGTAGTGTACCTGATTCAGAGAAGTATATGAGTTGTGTTCAGTATTGTATTTGATGGAGAGATGTGCTATTTGAGATATGCAGGAAAGAGTACCTGAAGTCAAATATGCAGGAAAGAGTATTTGAAATGCTGTATTGTATTGATGTTTTGATGTCTAGTGGTGATAGCAAGTTAGTATGAGGTGTATCTGGAAGATGGAAGTATGGGAAGCTAGAATATGCAAGAAAGAGTATTAGAAGTCCTTATGAGAGAATGCTCCGCATTACTCCACATAAGATGTTGATGGCTTGTGGTTTTGGTTGTAATAACTATGGTTTGTGAATATTGCACTATCATGTTTTCAGGTCCCCAATTGCTTTGTAGTGGAAGTTGTATTTTGTTGTTTGTTGATAGTGATGTTGGCTGTCAGGGATGGTCAAGACAGGTTCAGAGAATGCTTTGCATTGGTAATTCAAGCTATGGGGTTTGGTGGACACGTTCAGATGGTTTGTGCAATGTTTCAATTCAGACATCTGGTTTTGGTTTGCTCTGCAAGTGAAGTTATGTTGTTCTAAGTGCGACATTGATGTCTATGTTGGTCTCTGGCCAACTCAGTTGATCGTGGTGATTTGATTTATGACTTATTGGTCTGGATATGCTTTGGAGGAAGAGTTAAGAGGTTAAAATAGGTCCTACTATGGTGTGTAGTGCTTCACATGGCATTATGTGCATTGGAGAGTGTTTTTGGGCTGGTTGTTAATGTGCTTTAATGCTTTGCTACACATTTGATTTGGGTCCGACCTGAGGTTGTTGCGAAGGGTGTTATGATGGATTTGGATCCCCTTTATCTCCTGGGGTGGGCCGCAGTGGATGTAAATGCTTGAGGTGTCCGACTTTGTGCAAATGATGCTTATCTCTATCATGGACGACCTAGTTGTATTTTTGGTTGATCAAATATATAGGTGCGATTGGTTTGTTGAAGTGTGTATATATAGGTGCGATTGGTTTGTTGAAGTGTGTATATATAGGTGCGATTGGTTTGTTGAAGTGTGTATATATAGGTGTGATTGGTTTGTTGAAGTGTGTATATATAGGTGCGATTGGTTTGTTGAAGTGTTTGTGCGTGTGTATGTGTGTGTATATATATATATTCAATCCAAATCAATCCACCACAAAATCCACACTTCAACAAACCAATAGCACCTATATATATATACAATCCACCACAAAATCCACACTTCAACAAACCAATAGCACCTATATATATATATATATATATATATATATATATATATCCCCCAAACAATCCAAATCCACAAAATCCACACTTCAACAAACCAATAGCACCTATATATATATATATGTGCTATTGGTTTGTTGAAGTGTGGATTTTGTGGTGGATTGATTTGGATTGTTTGGGGTTGAATGTGAAGTCAGTGTAAACTGTAATCATTGTAATGCGAATGCAAAAGAGCAAAGGTGGAAGAGAGTGAGTTTGATAGAGTTGTAGTGTTTGATCAAGAGATCTTACATCTTTTCATTTCATCATTTCCCTGGGCCTGCTAGAAGATTGTGTACTCTTTTGGCAACTTGTGCAAATTTGTATCTCGCCCTAAGGAATTGCGCCTTAGCCTGCAAGTCCATCTTCAGGGAGTAGTGCGCTTCTATGGCAGTGAGACTAAAATAAACATTGTAATCTCTGTTATTCATATAGTAAGTCTGATTCTCTATGTGGTTTTTCCCGCATTGGGTTTCCATGTAAATCTGGTGTTCTTGTATGTGTGTGTGTTGTCATTGCAATATCTTTTATTGATGGTTGGTTGGATTAAAGATAACTGATAAGAAATTGTGGCAGAATAGTTAAGTTATTGTGCTCACTGATTTAGCCCGCCCTCTCAGCATCCAGAGGTGTTCAACACCTTCTATGTCCAACATAAGAGGTTGTTCTTTGTTGATCTACAATCCTCCCTTCGAAGAACTTATTAAAGTTTCTGAAGTAGGCAAAATACCAAACTCATCTTTTTGAGGGAAACTGATGGACTTTTGAGAATAGAATTGCTTTGGTGGCTCTCTTAATGAATTCTCTTCATGCACTTCCCATTTTTCTTTTCTGCGCTCTTGCGTTGGTTTTTGACTCAACAAACATTTGCTGTCATTGAACACTTGGCTATACAAATTACATTAGTTTATCCCGAATGGGTTCTACTGAAAATATCCCATCATAGAGTCATCATCAGGCACAGCTCAAACGTGTTGAAGGTTACCTGAAACCCTTTGATGATTTACCTGGAAGAAGTCATGAGCTACAACATACATTTCATCTCCAGACAGTTCCTGGCAACATGCCTTTTTGTCATGAAAAGTGCAGAAATAATTCATGCTATCATTTGGACGTGTCCATTGTCTCTAAAGCAGGCCTTAAAGGTAGATGTGACAGCTGAGTCTATTGTTCCTGTTGGAAGGACTGGTATTTCTATGAGGACATCCTTGGTACTGCTGAACTTGGACACTAAATTTTAGAATATGCATGTGATAGAAGGCTAACATATCACACATAATGTCTGTGTTTGACTTATGAACAAGGGGATATCTTTCAAGTGACTTTGTATTGAAAATCATGTCTTTCAAGTTGAAGGCATGTCAGTGTACATGTTGTAGCATTTTCATTTTGTTAAAATATCTTCATCTAGAAAATCAACTGTTTTAACTTTGAAATTCTATGCTTGGTAACAGTAACTCCAGTACTTAACAGGAGTTTGAATAATTTTCTGAGTAGTGTATTAATCTTGCAGCTTTTAAAAAAGCTCTCAAGAGGTTCAAAATTAAGTAATTTACTTAAAACTCCTCAAATTTTACTTTTTTGGCCTGTTCTAAATTGGCTTTAATTTGGTAATTTAACATATATTGTTTATGTGATAATGAACTATATTTGCAGTGTTATTCCCATATTATTTAAGGACAGTATTTTAGATTACAGTGTTCTACCCTACAATTAATTTTTTGATCTGGCAAGAGTGATTTCTTTGACATGAGACAGTCTAACTACTGCTATAATTACTTTATGACAGAACTACCAGGGTTCTATTTTGACCTCGAGAAGAACAGGTATTTCCCCATCAAGCATCAAGCAGCTGGAGCCAGTCAGATATGTAAAACTAAAGCAGCTCCATCCTCTGTACAGGTACTTCTGTATATCCATATTTTACTTAGCTACTAAATGATTGTGTTATAAGTTTCATAGTTCTGAAACTTGGTATATTAAGTCTCCTTTTTGAAAGGGTCCACACAGTTCTTAGCATTTGATATATATTTGAGTTCCTTTGGAGTCAATGTTGTGTTGAATCCATTCAGGGAATGGATAATTTCTAGACAATAACAGAGCTAATATATAGATGTATTTAGTTTCACAATAGGCTTAGTCTTAACAGCAAGCCAGATCAATAATTACAACCATCCATATTATGTATTTACATTTCAATACAAATCCCATCTTAAATCCTTCATGAACGCCAAGCCAAATAGAGCTATGCATCTTTTGTTGGGTAGAAAATAAATCATTAGTGGCATTTTATTTTTGCATTTTATAGATGGAGTTGTGAATTTATCTTCACTTTGTGTTCTTTGTAGTTTTCTTATTTGTTCCAAGTTTTATTAAATTATTTGTTAAAAAATAGCAACAAAGAGTGCATTTAGATATTTTATGCCCTTAGTCATATGTACATGCTCCTTTTGACCAAAGTGCAGTAGACATCTTGGCAACTAAACCCAATACGCAGATGGCAGTTTTTTGATAATTGCCAATAAATGGTTTATGATGTCCACTAGATGATTTCCATTAGTTCAGTTCAATTCCCCTTTCAATTCGATATTCGCCCTTTTGAAGAGCAAAAGGTCTTTGTACTGTTGATTATAGACTTTAGAGCATGCAAACCATAAACATGGAAGAAATAAACTTTCTAGACCATTTTTTTCTCTACAAATAGATTTTAAATTTGTAAACCCATTAAGGGAGTCTGGAGAAATGCTTGGACATCTTTTCAAATTTTCCCTATGTTGGGTTGAGGGCTTGTTTGGGTCAACTTAAATATTGGAGGAGGTTAAAATGGACTATGCTGATTTTTGATCTTGCTAGTTGCTACACTTCATTTCCAAGGGCTAGCAGTGCATTTGAAAGTTTTCTGATTTCTCTCAAGCCAAAGATTCTAGATGTTGTAGTAACTTAAATATGGATCTAATTGCTCTTCCTAGATTTGTGAATAAGTGGTAAATAGCATCAGATAATGTCATATCTCTCTCTAGTGTAAAATTAATGAAGACCCTTAGCCTATTTATTTCTGATTTTTCCGTATATTGCTAGGGTAGTGAAAAAGGGAAATAATTAAATGATTAAATTCAAGCTGTCAAAAAGTAATTTTATGCTATAATATAAAAAGATAACTTATGTTTAATGATTACAAAGGTTTATATTAGTGAATAATAAAGTGTCACTAGGTCCAAAGTCCTAAAATGAATTTTAAAGATGACACTTTAATATATTATAATTTAAATGAATAATAAGAAAAGGAATATGATATAATATTGTTTCCCTCAAAAAAGTTACTAAGAAATGTTTTTGAAAGAAGGTCTTCTTGTTCATTCTATCAATTTCGATTTTCAAGAATGGACGCTATTTCTTCTATATTCACCAAAGCATGAAAATCCTTTGGTATGATGGTTTTGAAGATGAAAACGCTTGTAGCCTTTCTGTGCAATTCTACATAGAGATTGCCTTTGTACTCTAGCTGATAGATATTTCTAGTTTTTCAGTTGCTTGATTTTGGTGTGAAGTTTTAGAGAATTTGATGGTTGATGGTGATATATATTTTGTTGCTTAGTGACAACATATTTTTGGTGATTCCAACTCTAAGTAAAACATACTACTAACTTGCCTTGTTGAATGAATTAAATGAAAATCCATATACTAGCCTTGCCTCTCCAATAGGTCGTATAGCAGCAGTTGGCATGCACAAAGTAATTGCAGGTGAAATAGCATTGTATGAGTGCTGAAATTGCTTGTGAATGACTTTGGTTTTAGGCTCGCTGTACCTTTATACTGGGCTTTGGTTGTATAGATTTGGGAAGTGGTATCTGGGTTATCCTTGGGCCAATCGCAGCCTTTTTGTGCCTATTTGTGAGCAACAAAGTCTGAAGGAGAACTTTGTAGATTTCAACAGTTATCACTGCCCCTTTTTAATCGGTACTCCTCTCAGCAGGTTGTACTATTTCCAGGCTAGGCTATACAACTTTGGATGTCAAAATCAATCAAATCATTAATTTTTTGAGTTGCATGTTGTTATAATCAGTATATATTTGTTTATAATTGGCCACATCAATCTTACAGGTATCATTTTATATTTTGATTATCATCTTGCAAGTCTAAAACCAATATTTTCAGTTTTAGTGTAGTTTCTAGTGATTTCCTGTTAATATCATTAAACTGATGCAATTATTTTAATCAGGAATTTTAGAGCTTAGAATTTTGATTATTATAGTTAAAGATCCTAGTTGGTTTACCACTAGATCCTTGCTATCATTGTAAGAAGATCTTTGTTAGTTTATTCATTAGATTCTTTTTATTTTTATATTATTATTTGACAATTTGATGTGTATTGGAATTAGATGATATATTTGTCATTTTGGCATCAACTTATTTCTACTTGTTATTTGGCAGTTTGGCATGATCATAATTTGTATATCATTATCTGCCATTTTTCCATTGATTGATTCTATGAGTTTGATTATAATGTAATTTAGTTGGTTAGCTGCCAATATCTTGTCGGATTATTTTTCATTGTCCTCATTCTAGTTTCTATATGCTATCTCCTTGCCCACATTAAGAACTTGATGATTAGAAAACCTAGTATTTGAGTTGATTGTCAAAATTTTTAGTGGATTTTAGCTAACCATCCTATCGGGGACATTATAGATAAGGATTAGGAGAAAGGATGATTTGAAAATGTTTTGGTAAGCATTGAAGTTTTAATTGGTTTTTTGGCAACATGATGCAGTTTTATTTTAGAGACAAAAATGACATAAGAGAGATTTCCAAAGTGGAATATTTCTACTTATTAAGATTCCTCATGATATGGAGTTTCATAAAAAATGGAAATTCGTTTTGAGTACATACGTGAAATTTATGGCCTTTGCATTTGTAGTACATTGCATTAGTTATAATTTTATTTGCGACAAAATTGTCATTAATGGAATGGGGCAAATAATACAATTTTAGGTGCAGACTATTTCAACCATATAGAACAAAATAGTAGGGCCGACCCTTTTAGGGAGTTGAATTGAACGCTCTTCTATCAGTTTGTATGGGGTATGGTTCAATCATTCTTTTCAACTCTTGTGCTATCCTTGAGCATAAACACACTCATTATGCATGATATTGTATATACTTGGTAAGGTAGACACCTTGGTGATAGGAGTGATTGAAATTCATTTAAGAGTTGCATTTCAGTCTTACTAGTTTTAAGTGTTTTGGCAATTACAGGTAGAAATCAATTGTTATGTTTGTTGAGATTGTATGATTGTATGTAGCAATTGGTGTTTATTAGACTAGATGCAAGTTAGAAGATGTAGGATTGGTGTTTTCAATGTTCCCGATGGAGTTAGCGAGCTTCTACAATTGATTGATGGTGTATTGTTACTAGACATTTTCCCCTTATTAGTATTCTAGTGTAAATCTTTTGTATTATCTGCTTCAATGTGATGTTCTTCTCCTTTACTTGCTTATGCTTATTTCTTGCAATTTGCTATCTAGAGCACAAGTAGATTTAGTTAATATGAGTATTGTTGTAGTCATACAAAAATATTTCTGTAATGTCAAGTTGTAAATCAAAAGTCACTTGTTTCTCATTCATTTGTCAATCCCTAAATATTAAACTTGCCTTTTGTCACTTGTACATTTCTAAGTCCCTATTGCTAGTAGGTGTTAACATTCAAATGTTGACATGGTCAATTTAAGCTGGATAAGGTGAATGTGTTAGCTGGGAAAGATAGTGAAGTGGAGAGATAGGCAAATGAACAGCTATATTAGGCACATGTTGAATGTAGGTTTTCAACCTCTTAGATAAAAATATTTTTTCAATGTAACCCAAGGATGCATCCTTAGCCAAAACGGGGATGTGCCCTGTAGGAAACATCTCGAGGATGCGGGGATAGGTTGCAAACATCCCCTTGCCATCCCCAATTTGTTTTTAATTGGAAATTGCCCCAAATTATTTTCTAACAAGTATTTTTATTTTGACCAACAACTTAATAGATTTGGTTCATATTTATATGCTGTCTAGTCGAGATCTTCTATCATATTTGTTTAGATCTGGCATATTTTTGAAGATTTCTATTGTGCACACAATCTTATTACCATATCTTTTAGATATTGTTATTGGGTAAAATAAAATATATAAAAATCATTATTCATCCACCATATGCTCTCACATTGCTCTCATGGGATCTTTGCGATCAAAAGTGTTAAAGAATAATATTTACTCAATGCATGCTCATGGGATTTTGGTAATTAGGAAGTGGTAAATATCTTATTGAAATACAATAGAGATTCCATCTTTCTTTAGATTAACAATAGTATAAATAGATTCAAGTCTCTATCTGATGCGATCATCAACAAAGTATTCATAAAGGAGGCATGTGATCTCTCTTCGAAGTTAACTTGTAGACTTATGTGGAAGAACCACTAATGAAGGTGTAAATTGACCCATATCATCTTTCAATTAGGTCTTTGTTTGCGAGTGTTTGGAGATACTTGATGTCACTACCATGGGGAAAATATTGACGAATGAGATTAGTTATCCAAGTGGTTTATCCCCTTTAGAAAGGATTGAAGCCATTGTTGAGTTTGACGAGGATTGTGTTATATTTTGCATTGAGGTTATGGAGCCCACCATTGACATATATTTATAAAGTGACTTTAAGTCATCGCTTAAGTTACTTGGTCCCATTTTTAAATTTCAAAGTGACTCAAGCGATAAGTTACTTTAGGGTTTCATAGCTAGTCAGGGAAGCTAGTTATCCAAGTAGTTATATGTTCATTATAACTTATAACTACCCAAGGGTTTATAAAATGGGGACATTCATCATTGTAAGGGATCTTTTTTTGCGATCAACAAGATCTATAGAGAGATTCAAAGTTTGCAAAGCAATAACTATACCTTTATTTGCAATAGATTTATGATGTTTTACAAGGTTTTCATGCCATGAAAGACCTCTATTTTTGAGAGCTAGTCTTGTAGATTCTTTGATTGATTAATTGCGGCCTATATTGTTATATTGTATGTTGATTTATGAAACGAATCTACTTCCATTTGGGTCTCTACATTATTTCCAGTTGGTGTTTGATATTCTAGAACATACCACTAAAGGAGAAAATTTGTCATTTGTTCTGTGCGTAGTGTTATTTTCTTAAGATTTCATGTTATTGAGTGATTCACTAATAGCCAATCTTTCTATATATGTACATATTCTTGTATGTTCTACCACTTATGGAATTTCTATTTGTTTTAACTTTAGATACAGGGAAGCCTCTCTTGGTAATAAAGGAGGGACTCGGTCCCATTCCCACATGCTGTCTATAACCAGTTTGTGCAAGCAAATTTAGGGATAACACATGGCAATTGGTAATAGACCATCATTTGCAGGAATTGAGAGGTGTTGCATGATGCATGGAATTCAGCATTTGGGCTTATTTGGACTTTCTACTCCCAGTTAGGCTGACTTAGTTGCTTGCCTTGTTATGTTAGAAAAAGGCTGGCATATGATTTTGTTTTCTCAACATCTATGGCAATGCTTCAACTCAACATTCCCAACCTCCCAAAAAGATTTGGATAGAAAGAGAGAAAAGTTATCTAATGAAAAATCTTTCTTCATCTGTGATAGCACTTCAAAATGAGCTTTGCAAAATATAATTTGGCTTAGTGAATTTTTGATCATATCTAGTTAGTCTTGCTCTCTGTCATGTTTTTAAAGCTTGGGGTTTTAAGGTTTTTTCTATATGTTAGTCCTTTTTGTGTTAAACCCTAAATCTGTTTTATTTCGATGTTACTTTTGGGGCTAAAAAATGCTAAGGGTCTTTGAATTGTTGAAAGGGTCCATGTTTGTCCTTAGGTTTTATTTTATTTCTGGCCGGCCTTTTAATTCTCCTCTAAATCTTATTTCCTAGCTTTTTTTTGCCCCGTGGTCGAATGTCCCTTTATAAACAACTTATGGGTATTGCCTTCGTCCTAGGTTGGGTCCCTTATGTTTTATTAAATGAAGTACTTTGTATTGAGGGTTCCCCACAATGCCGTGAAGCCTTTTATATGATATTTTATTCATTGTGACATTGCGGGAGACTGCCACCTGTCGCATATCGATTGGCCGAAGGAACCATAAGAGGGATTTCAATATATTATGCCAATTGCCTTTTGTTAAGTGTCGAGCTACTTAAAGTGCATCATTATGCACGTGAAGAATTTGAACGCAAATGTTTTAATGTAGATTAAAATTTGCTCGAAGGTTATCGGTCGAGGCCAAGGGATTACTGCAGTAAGCCACTAAACTGAGATCAGATTTGACGGTCCTTGTGATCCCGTGATCAGAGAGCGAGGATGCTAACCATTGTGGCATCGCGAGATGATGCCACGTGTCCATGCTAATCCAGAGTAAGCCGACGGTGGGACCAAGAGCTGAGTTGTAAAGCTGACAAGCTGGACATGCTTCGCTGGTCATAAGATGGGTCCGCTTGCCAAATAGGAGTTGGGTCCGTTCGGTGAGCCAGCATGGAAAAGGATCGACAAATAGAATTCAAATTTGTTTTAATCTTATTTGGAGCTGTTTTTCGGCTTGAGTAAGCATTAATGGTGGACGGGACATTGGTCACTCGTTCCAGATCAAATAAAAGATGATTTTCAAGCCATTTTCATTCACCAAAGCATTCAAACGAGCATGATTTGATTCCAGAGCTGAAGAAAATCAAAGCGACTTGTTACAGTGCGAAATTAGGGTTTCTTGTGTGAAAAACCGTAAGTGCTATTCTTAGCTTTTCCTGGTTGTTTTAAAGTTGTAGAATTACGAATTGTTTTCAAATTGTGGGGAAAAGACTGTAACTCATTCTAGGATTAGGGTTTTGATAAAATAGAATAAAAATTGAGCTGGAATCAAGCTTGTAATTGCAAATTTCACAAAACTCTAGTTTTCCTCTTTTGTTCAAAATTTGTAATTGAAACCCCAAGTTTGTTAAAATGACGCCTCAAAGACATCACTCTGGACAAACTGAATACCAAAAGAGAAACCTATATGACGATTTTGGATCAATTGAAGCCATCAACGAATGATAGATATCAGGGACAAAAGTTCACAGCAGGTAGAACCCTAGGTGAGGGTTTAATAGACAAAGCAGTCAATATTGCAGATGCCAGAGTGCCAATGGCAGGTTTGGATATGTTCAGATTGTGGGTTGGACAGAGGAATATTCAGTCTCCTTTCTCCAATACTTGGCAGTATGATTTGGGGAAATTAGTAGTGCCAAATGTTTTCATGGATGTTGACTTGCTTAGTGTAGTGGTAGACAAATATGACCCAATTTTGAGGGTTGTGAGGGGAAATGAAGGAGAGGTCCTATTGTCAATCAGAAGGGAGGAGATTCAAGAAGTCTTTGATTTATATCTACTTGCTTAGTGCAGTGGTAGACAAATATGACCCAATTTTGAGGGTTGTGAGGGGAAATGAAGGAGAGGTCCTATTGTAAATCAGAAGGGAGGAGATTCAAGAAGTCTTTGATTTATATGAGCTTGCATCTTACCTGGAGCCTATCAATTTGCAGGAGATAAAAGAAGAATATATAAGGATGAAAAGTTTTATCAGAGAAATCTTCTTCCTGCCCATCTGGCTAAAGCATGACAAACACAATATTACATTGGCCCAAGTTCAGTAGAACCTTTCCCAATTGATGCCTTCGCTCAACACTTCAAGGCTACATTTTTCTCACTATGCCAAGTTCTAGGGTTTCACCCAAGTACAGTCATGCAAATGGCAATTCAAATTCAGCATCCAAATTTCACAGTGGTGTATGACTACGCCCTATACCTCGCAGATAGGATACATGAGGGGTTGAAAGCAATCAAGAAGGGTGACTTTGATACCCCATTCTTCTAGTATTCTTTGTTAATGCACATGTTCTTATACAAAAATGTAGACTTCTTTGAAGAGTATGAATTTGAGAAGAACAGTTGATTGGAATGAGATTCCAGTACAAGTTTGGAGCATGGATATGTCATGGGATAGACAAGATGCCAGTTTTGTAAGATTTGACAATTGCTTCGCATCAAGGTTGAGAGCTAGGTTGAAAATTAAACCACCTAGAATTCCATTGCAGTTGCGTGATTTTCTGAGGCCAAAGGAAAGAGCACCAACTCTAAAGATAGAACACAATTGGGGAGATGTCATTACCTACCCTGTTAGCACAATCTTGAGGGTATATGGTTTTCCAGGAGAGCCCCATGTTTTACCATATAATGTACCACTCAGGTTGGGATTTGTAGAGGTGATGTGGCAAATTGGCTGCATCTAGGAAACAGAGTTGAAAGGAAAGGGTAGGGGCACAATCTTCCCTGATTATACAATTGTCCCTTATTTTGTGATTACAAAAGGAGGTTGGGTCCATTTTGAGAAGTTTTTTTATGCCTTATTATTTGGGGGTTAGCACAACAAGGCATAGTGATCCAGAAGGTTTTTACAATATGTTCAGAGCCAGAATCAAAGGATCCTTGCTATCCCATGAATTGAATTTTCTCGAGGACATAATTAGAAATGATTTTGATTTAGATATACAGGATGATAGGAAAGAGAAGTGGATAACCTATAGAAAGCTTCTGAGCATTGTCCAAAGAATGGATCAAAATTATGATCCTTTGAAGGAATTCAGTCCGTTCTTTAAGAACAATTCTTTGATGGATAATTTTGAAAAAAATTATGATTGCTTTGAAAGACAAAAGGGCTAAATTGGAATTGATCCATGGAAAACAGACAGGGGAAAGAGCTCTACAGGTAACAACTCCATTATCTCAAATGAGAATGAGGTCTTCAATGTCAGCACCTCCACCACCACAGAGAACAGATGGGCTAATTGAGGAAAGACCTACCTACATGCCTTCAGGGAGTAGGAAAATTTATAAAAGGGTGAGAGATGAAACAAATAGTGAAGAGGGGAATGACAGTGATGAAGAGGTAAGAAGAAAGGGGAAGAAAATAATGAAGCAGGAACAACCCCCTAAGCTTCAACCTAGGCCACTCAAAGGAATAGAAATCATTGATCTAGAGGATTCACCAAGAAGAAGCCCTTCACCACCTCCTTTATCCCCTTCACCTCCAAGGCATCAAAGAGTTGAACAAATTGAAGAACAACATGCAAAGGATAGAGAAGAGGAGGATGTTATTATCATAACTGATAAAGAATTGCAGGTGGGAATCCCTCCAACACCAAGGTCACTAGAGTGGGACTTTACTCCTCTGGACATTCAAGGAAGAGCATTTCGAGATGCAAGGAAGGAAGCTTGTGATAAGTTCCTTGAAGATGAAACTTTTGTGCTAGGTCAAGCATTTTTACAGCTGGAATGGAAAGTAAAAATTGATGAATATAAGAGAAGATGTGAAGAGAGGAAGGCTCAAAAGCTTGAAAAGAGTGATCAAGAGAATGAAGAAGAAATAAAGAATGAAATGATGGAGGAATTCAGAACCATCACACTTGAAGAAGGAAAGAAGATTGTTAATCAAGCAGGGGTCCTAATTCTTCCAGAGTGGGATATAGCTGATGTCGTAGCATTTGATGCTGTTAGGAAATCAAGACAGCCATTGTATAACTCAGAAGAAGAAGAAGCTAGATTAGCATTGAAGGGATCAGATTGGAGTGAAGATTGTGCCACATTGGCTATATGGTCACTATCAAGGAGGCTAGAAAGCCAGATATAGGAGACATTAATCCCAATTTGAGGGGAAGTCTCATAATAAAGAGAGCTTTAGAAACATCAGGAGTAGAGGCAGCAAATTAACTGTAGATGTAGCCAAATTGGCTCAAGAAACTGCCAAGAGGGAGGAAGCAGAGAAACAAGAATACAAAAGTAAGTTTGAGCATATATTGGAGAATATAATAAGGTGCATCAAATGTACATTGAGTTGTAGTAAAAGTTTCAACTGCTGGAGCAAAAACAATTAGAAGCACCATCTGCTATTCCTGCAACCACATATGCACCATCAACATCAAGAGCACCTCCTGCCATCCCTACTGAAGCAGCCCCCCAGTCACCTATTGGGACTACTCCTGGTTCTGCATTAGAACCAATTGTTGAAGAACCAACTTACTCAGTGGATCCAACCAAGGCTCAGATGTTAGAAAAGATAAAAGAGTTGGAGAGCAAAATAACGGACACAGAGCAGAAATCTGCCTTGAAGCAAAAAGAGATAGTCAGTTCAGTTCTGACTCATTTGAATGAGAAGATGGATGGCAGATTGGCAAACATTCATTCTTTATTTTCTTTATTTGAAGCTGTCAGGAGTTTTGATAGAGATAGAGAAGTGGCTGTACCTTTGTTTGCCAAATGGGTGCATAAGGCTAATGAGTTAAAGATGATGTTTGTAGCTTCTAAATATCATGCTAACAAGCCACCAACACTTCAACCAACCCATTTGTTGGTCAAGTCAATGCAAGGATTTCAAGTTTTGCCAGAGAATATAGAAAGAAAAATAAGAGAGCTAATGAGGAGCTTTAATGAACTGCATGATACACTACTGCCTGGAATTGTACATGAAAATGGAGCTGTCAAGCCTCTACAGTTATGGAAGGAACATGGAGAGCAGGTTATTAACTCTCAGGTTGAAGCAATTTGTGAAGATCTTGACACAGACATGCTGGAGAATAGCAAGGATAAAATCATAAGCACAAGAACTTTTTTTGAATCCTTTGAGAGGGAAGCAAATCAAGTAGCAGTTAAATACAACCCGTACAGGACAAAAGATGATGAAGTCATGAACTTCAATTGGCTGTCAGATGAATAAAGTGCACATAAGTAATGAATAAAGTGCACACTTTTTTCATTACTTATGTGCACTTTTTGACAAACTTGGCACTTTCTGATGATTGAGATCTCGATGCAGGCAAAGTGAGCACATGGTAGTTGGGACGTGAACAAAAAAACAAGAGATATCCCATATTGGCAACAAGCAGCATAGCTTACAATTCATGCAAAAACTGGAAGATAAATATGTTGACTCCAGCGGCAGGCTTTCCAGAGCAAAACACTAAACTATCAAATCAAAATAAGGAAATGTAGATCTTGGCAGCTATGCCATCCTATCTTTGTTATAATGCCAGTGTAGATATTAATGAAGAATCTAGTGGTAAACCTTCCATAATCTACTGAAACTTACAATATTGGTATCAAATATAGAGTCATGATGGCATAGCCTTCCAACCTTCAGAAAATCTAATATAATATAGATTTGAATGGTCCAGTTCAATACATTTGAACAATATTGCATGAAAACTGCAATTTCAATAAATATTTCTGTTTGTAACAACAACAAACTATTTTGAAAGTGTTTATATCAGCAAATGTAATAGATGTAACAACCAGCGAATGATGTGTATTTAACCTCTACAGTGTGGTCAGCTCTTAATACATTTAACAGCAGAGATTTTAGGTAAATTATGGTATAAATCAGAATAATACAAGTACTTAAAAGATGTCACCGATTAATATAACTGTACTGCTGCTATTTAACTGCTGTTATAACCTAGAACTGGAGGCGGCACTCACACAAGAAAATTAAGATACTTCTCTCAAATGGTCCAGATAACTTTGTAGATGATGTTGCAGGTCAAAACAACCATCCCAAATCTTCCAAACAGCTGTGGTTCCTCCCAAAATGCTGTATGGTCAGACTTTAATGGTACAACCAGCTTGTAATCTAGAACTGCTCTTCTATCAAATGTACAGCCTCTAAAATATTGATGTGAGGATTTGCAAACAAATAATTAGTAAAAATCTTCCTTAAATCTGCACTCATGCATAAATCTAAAATCACACCAAACTATATTAAAATATGGAAATCCATATCAATCACAAACTTTGAAATGAAAACACAACAAACCAACAAAATATGCAACCGTAGTGGTATAGATTACTATAGCAACTTTCGAAGTCCAAAACTCTTCAATAATGCTCATGAAACTGGAACTTCTTCAAACTTTTCAACACACCGGCAACCGTTATATGAAATTGCTTGAATGGATAGGAGGGTTCTTGTCTTTAGACAGAAAGATGAACGTAAGGGTTCAATCTCAAAGACGGGGGTTTGATTACAAAACAAATGCTTCATCTTTCACAAACCTCTATTTTGATAGGCTCTTTGAAGGAATATGATATTATTCTTTTTCCATTTTATCCCCAAAACTTTTTTTTCAAAGTATCTTGACAGACCTTTTAAATAAAGATTACTTTATGGCCCCAAACTCCTAGTAACACTTTTTAATAACAACTTTTAACATTTTAATAATAAATATAAGTCGTCTTGTTATAAATATAACATAACTTTTATAAGACAATTTAAGTTTTTATATTAAATTATTTCCCTAACCCATCCCTTTGGCCTATGAAAAATAAAATAATTGTCTAAGGTGCTTCTGATCAACTTCGCCTAAAAAAGGGGACATGACAATATGATTAGGTTGCCTTTAATCATATAATCTTTCATAAGGATAATTCCCTCCTATTCTGAGTAGAATTGGATATTTTCAAAACAAACTTGGCTATGCACATTAAAGCCAAAAATAATGGCTTTTGGAATGTTGCAGACCCTACATTAGGATTTTGAGCTTTCATGGATCTTACCATAGAATTTTGATTCTCTAATTGATGGAGGAGCATCCTAGGATTCTTGGCAATCATGTATTACACAAAAATATATTTGCTTTTGGAGTTTGGTAGCTTAGAGGAGTCCTCGGTTGAGTACTCGGTTGCTCAGTTTCTTGTTGATCAGTGGTTGGTCGACTCGGTGACTAAGCTCGGTGGTGTTCAGCTCAGTGTTGTTGCTTGGTACTCGGTTACTATTGGTGACTCGGTGCTTTGTGCTTTATTCTCGGTTGTTTCTCCAAGTAGGTTCGGTTGGCTCGGTGCTGCGTTTCCGACTGGTCCCTGTTGCTCGGTGGTCTTCTCACCGACTGGGTTTTGGTTTGTTAAATCTCGAGGCTGACCTTGTGTATTTAATTTGGGTCGCGACATTTAATTTGGATCTGTCATTGGGGATTGTGTGGACCTAAATCTGGGTCGTTGGCTTCTCCAATGTTGGATTTTATGGCCGACCTGTTGGTTGCCTCTTGTTTTTAAGTTGTGTTATGTTCTTAGCTTAGGCATCAAATGTGAGAGGAGATATCAGATTTGAGATAGGATCTGAGAAGTGGGTTGAGGAGTTGTATGTCTTGGCAGAAGGTAAATGGCCTGATGCTTGCAGAAGATCTGTGATAGATCTTAGAGTTATATCTTTGTAATTGGCCGTAACCGGGAAGGCCTTACAAACCGGCATGTTGAATGCAATTGCTGTTTTATGGAAATAGATCTCATATGTGATTATATTTTTGTGTTATTGGTTGTTTCCGTTGTTAATTGCTGCAAGTTTGGACAATCCATTCTTGGACCCTCTGAGCTTGACTGCATCAGATGGTATCAGAGCTAAGTTTCAGTCACCGGAGGAGGAGCTAGGTTTTCGATCGCAGGAGGTTGGTGGATCGAAGATGCCTCAAAAGAAGAACTGCGAGATTACAAAAGAAGAACCTAAGGTGGAGTTTAATCTTGAAGATTTTCAAGCTTTGCAGAAGTAGGTGCAAGATCTGCAAGAGGAGTTGCAAAGAAAGGATGCATCTAAAGAACACCGAGATAATGGTGAAGAATCTAAAGAAGATCATTTCGAAGAAGCTGTAGAAGATGTCAGAGATCCAGAGGAGGCTAGATTTTCTGAGAGCTGTATCTAAAATCGGGAAAAGACCTAAGATCAAAGTTTCTACATTTGCTAGAAGCCTGGCTAGAAGAGTTGATCGATTGGATTAATGAGATGGATGAATACTTTGAGTATGAAGAAGTAGAAGATCCTGATAGAGTTTAGTTTGCAAAGACAAAGCTAAAGGGTCATGCAAACATATGGTGGAGAGAAGTTCAATTGGAAAGAAGTTCGGAGAGGTAAAGACAAGATCATCAGATGGAACCGAATGGCTGAAAAGTTGAAGAAGCAATTCATTCCGGTGGATTATGAATTGGAGATGTTTAAGAAGATGCAAGGTTTGAGGCAGGCAAACAAATCGGTGCAAGAGTATACTGAGGAGTTTTACAGAATCCTGATTAGGACTGGTCATTCGGAAGCTGATAAAGAGAAGGTTGCTAGGTATATCTATGGCTTGAGACCTAGTATACAAGAAGAGTTACTGTTCGGATGACAACAATAGGAGATGCTTATCAGATGACATTGAAGATTGAGGAGAAGCTAAACAAGAAGTTTGAAGGTAGACAAAATAACAGAAACAGAGGTGGTAAGATTGATGACACAACTGTTGAGAGTAAGGTGGTGGAGAATCCTAAGCAGACCGAGGTAGGATCTAGCAGTAGTCAAACCACTAAGGATTACAATCGTGGGCCGGGAAGAAGAGGAAGAAGTGATTTCATCGGTACTTGTTTTCAATGTGGTGAAAAGGGGCATAGATATTATTCGTGTCCTCAAAAGAGATATAACCTGGCTACTGAGGAAAGTCAAGTGAATGCTGCAGAAGAAGGTGAAGTTATGATCACTAGGAGATTAGCTGCATGTATTAATGAACTTGTGCAGAGAAGAAATTTGTTCAGAACCAGATGTAAGTGCAAGGATAAGGTATATATTGTCATAATTTATGGTGGCAGTTTTGAGAATTTTGTTTCAGAAGAGATGGTAAATAAGTTGAATTTGGAAATGAGGAAACATCCTAATCCTTATCAGATTAGTTGGATACAAGATGTGTCTAAGGTTAGGATTGAGGAGCAATGCCTTGTTAATTTAAGGTTGGATCTTATTATGATGTGATACTTATGGATGCTTGTCATCTATTGCTCGGTAGACCTTAGCAATATGACAGACATGTTATGTTTGATGGTTGTGCAAATACCTATGTGGTTAGGAAGGGAGTTTCTGCGTATAAATTAGTACCTTTGCAAGAATCAACAACTAAGAGGTGTGGGGTTCTTAGATATTGTCCGAGTGACATTGGCAGAGTTGATGAACCTATTCCTATGGGTGAAGGGAAGGAAAATTTAAAGGGAAAAGAGAATGACATCTTTGAGGAACTTGCAGAGATTAAGAGGCAGATCTCATTTCTGACTAAGGTGGTGCAACAGATGTTGACACTAGTGACACAGAGAGATGCAAATGATACCGAGTTGATTAGTAAGTCTGGTGAGGATGTGGTTCACTGAAATACTGATGGTAACAACAGTGCAGCGGATGGTCAAAGTCAGTTACTGTCGGTTGTAGGTAGGAGATATGAGAAAAGTACAGGTCAGATGAACTTGCCGAATGGGATGATGGACAGAGTGAAGACAACATGGAATGAAGGACAAGAGGAGATATGGGTTAAGAACATATATGGTATACCTGTTTTGATTCCCTTAAGATGTTCATGATTTCCTTTTTTGGGAAAATCTTCTATACCTGGGATGTCTGATGCAGGAGCATCCTAGGATTCTTTGCAATCCTGTATCACACAAAAATATATTTGCTTTTGGAGTTTGGTGGCTTAGAGGAGTCCTCAGTTGAGTACTCGGTTGCTCAGTTTCCTGTTGATTAGTGGTTGGTCGACTTGGTGACTAAGCTCGGTGGTGTTCTGCTTAGTGGTGTTGCTCGGTACTCGGTTACTATTGGTGACTCAGTGCTTTGTGCTTTGTGCTCGGTTGTTTCTTTGAGTAGGTTCGGTTGACTCATTGCTGTGTTGCTGACTGGTCCCTGTTGCTCGGTGGTCTTCTCACCGACTGGGTTTTGGTTTGTTAAATCTCGAGGCTGACCTTGTGTATTTAATTTGGGTCACGACATTTAATTTGGATCTCTCATTGGGGATTGTGTGGACCTAAATCTGGGTCGTTGGCTTCTCCAATGTTGGATTTTGTGGCCGACCTGTTGCTTGCCTCTTGTATTTAAGTTGTGTTATGTTCTTAGCTTAGGGCATCAGATGAGAGAGGAGATATTTGATTTGAGATAGGATCTGAGAAGTGGGTTGAGGAGTTGTATGTCTTGGCAGAAGGTAAATGACCTGATCCTTGCAGAAGATCTGTGATAGATCTTAGAGTTATATCTTTGTAATTGGCCGTAACCGGGAAGGCCTTACAACCCGACATGATGAATGTAATTGCTGTTTTATGGAAACAGATCTCATATGTGATTATATTTCATAATTTCAGTGTTATTGGTTGTTTCCGCTGTTGTTGTTAATTGCTGCAAGTTTGGACAGTCCATTCTTGGACCCTCCGAGCTTGACTGCATCACTAATTCTATATAGTTTTAGACACATCAAAAGCTTGCACGAGTATTTGCCGTCAGAGCCTAATGGGGATGGAGAATAACTCGCCAAAAAATCGCATAAAAACTTGCTAATAACTTGTTAGTTTGTGAGAAAAACTCGGCGTAAAAACAGTAGACTGCAATTGTTTATAGATGCATTTGTGTGATTTGGAGAGAGGATTGATTGATTTTAGAGAGATTTTCAGCTGCTTTTGAAAAATGACATGCACCATGAAAATGTGTGGTTTTGAAGGCCTTAATTTGGACTTGGCGGGGGGTAGAGATGGAGAGGGGAAGGGGGTTGGAGGAGGAAGGCATGACGAAAAGGGAAACATCTAAACAGTAAACTAAAAAGCATAGCTTACCTAGGGAACACTTAGTTTTTTTTTAAATTCTCTTATATATCATGAGGTTTAGTACTTAGTTTTATTTATAAAATTCTCCTTGTATATCATGAGGTTTAGTTGGCTGCCAGCCACGAGTTGAGGAAAAGTGCAGGGCCAGGTTGCTCTACCAATCGACCCTAGTCTATATTGCAAGAGGCTATGTGCTAGGGGTGTTGCTCTTGGACCCCATGAAGGGCTCTGTGGCCTCTTGTCGTTGGCAAGGGCTGCCATCCCCAAACCCCCGCTTTGGTTTTAAAAACCAAAAAAATTCTAATATTTTTGTGGATGAAATTTGCAAAATATCAATACAGATATGTAAATATATAACAATATGGCAGTATGATGTGATTTGAACTTGTTTTTTGATCTATAAATAAAGGAAAATCTACTTATGACCTTTGTAACTTCAGTTTATGCATATTTTAAAGATAATTTTACAAATTTTTGTGTTTTGTAATATTTAGAAAATTCGCTTAGTTTTTCTCATTCCGAGTCCAATTCAAATTCTAGGTCTGCTGAGTTTTCACTGAGACTGAGTTTTTAACCTACGGTTTAATATAAGATGCTTATCTAAAAAGGGCTTTCCATGGTGATATTCATGTATTTGTTCTATTTTCAGAATGGATATGTGTTCCCATTGGATTGAATACCATTTTTTGGGATTCAAAATGGAACAGGGATCAATGTTTAGTTAGCTTGCAATTAAGACAGCTGGCACATGGCTTCAGCACATGGTTAAGACACTGCAGAGATTTATAACAAGCACGTGGTTGTTTAATGCTCAATGTAGTCGGCTTGTATCAACCGACGGGTAGAATAGTGTCATGTAGCCGACAGGACCTTCGGGAACTTTCCGGAAGGCCTCCAGGATTAGTATAAGTACACCCTTCGGGGTCATTGTAATCATCATCTCAAGCATAATGTAATGTCTTTGGCATATGCGAATAAAATAAGGAGTTCTGCTATTCTTATCTATTGTCTGTGTGCATTCATTTACCTATACGGTAAACATTTGGCGCCGCTGCCCAATGGACCTGGATCGATGCAACCGAAGCAGGCGGAATGAGGACTAATGCCGAATCAGCTGAATAAAAATAAGAAGAAGCTACAGGAGAAGGATGAAATACGCACTGCGCACGAAATTTTAATTTCCGCACAACAGGCCGAACGCATACGGAGATTTCAGCAAATTGCCGACGGACGCCGTAGCACAAAAGAATTGTTGGAGGAAACCCGATAGCGCCGGGAGTTGGTGGAAGAAGCGAGGGAAGAGTTTCTGAACTTGCATATGCCGAGGGAAGAGAATCCTGACGGAAGGGCATCGACTCGCACGGCTCGAAGTGCCGAGGGAGCACGAGCGTGGAGTGAACTCTTCGTCAAAGATACACTTCTGGAACGGACAGATTCGGT